>WIPJ01067655.1:128292-146345 GCA_018155075.1 Cassiopea andromeda
GTTGCAAGGAATAGGGCCTTAATCATTAAATTCCTTTGATGTATAGCCACAAAAATTCCATTCTCCCAAAATCTTCGGCGTCTACGGCTTTGAGCAATCATTTTTACAAGCATTTGAGTTCTTGTCCTGTTCATGGGAGCCATGTTGAAACAGAGAAAACATGTATCGCTTTTACACTTTGGGGGACTGGGGGAGAGAAATAATTGGGAACGACAAAAAAAATTTATTAAGTACGACGTATGACTCGGCGTTGCTCCAGAGCCGCTCCACTGCCGCACTTAATTGTATTTAGTTCGGCGCATGAGAGGAGCGACGTTTGACTTAGGCCTTAGGGTTGTATTGCAAAGTTTGCTTCAGGGGGGCTTAAGTATTGTTTCATAGACTGCAGACAGATGACATCTTAGTTATGCCCAATCAAATTCATACGAGTAGACCTGTTGTCTAGTAAACTAACAGTTTCGTCCCCCCCCCTCCAACAGCACTACACCTAAAAAGATTATGATAGAGAACTTTTTGGCTTGGTATGTGCCTAACAAAAAATGGGAATGTGGCAATTGTAAACAGATTTCAATTTCTTCATCGCTCTCCTATCACTTTATTCATGGACATGTTAGTGGAAGCTAAATCTTATGTTCATGAAAATGAACTGCCATTTAAACGATTTCTCAAATCGACTTATCGCGTATCCTATACCACTGAGTGTGGTCGTCTGGATTAGGCGTTCTGACTTTCACTTCCTTATCGTAATGAGCCCATTTACAGTGTATACCTGAAGCATAGCAATGCTGAAGAATTGGTTTCCAATATTCTAATGTAAAATATTGATTACTTTGTCATGATACTATGGATAACCTATTACAACGTGGTTTATCGTCTTTAGCAGATAATATAAGCTATAAAAACTGTTTTTGTAATTAATTTATTTGCTTGTTTTTCAGCTTAGCACTAGCTTAATCTTTATCTTGGAGCAAAATATTTTAATTTTTCTTTTGTAGTAAAACGTTATTTTTATCTCGTTTGTGCATACCTGCTAAATTAATCTTGATTCTGGGCTGCTTTTATGCACAGCTAATACTCCATGATTGAGAATCCATTCAGTCCTATGAATGAGAAGAACGCAGTTGCCTTATATATCGAAATAAAACTTTCTTTTTTATCTTAGCGATCACTTTGAGCTTTAACCAAGCACCCTCCTGTGCTATATACCGAGAGTTTAATCCGCAATAGTACTATACTAACGATAGGCCCTTCAGCAAAGAGCACGCGTCTCATTGCTATTTAATTTTACAATACGCTTTCAAAGTGCAATTGGATAGTTAAGCGTGCAGAATAGCAAGCCTCTTCGCGGGAGTGAGTATTCTAATGGCATGCCAGCAGACCGCTTCAATCTAGTACTATTCATCTGCACTATTTTCAAAGCTGTCTTGCAGCCGTTTTTAATCCACGGATTTCTGTTTATAAAAAGCACCGTATAATCTTTTAGTCCGATAATGGTGCTTTTGAAAAGAAAAATAGATCAGCAGGGCGATTGTCCATTATTGAATGCAAACTGAAATTATTGTGCAAGAAGTTGGTAGATTTTTCTTGTGCTCAAATCCAAAGAGAGCTAACAATAGAAAATATAACAATAAGGAAACCCGTCTACTATGCAGAAAGTGGACAGTTCTAGACACACTGCGGACTTTGACTGCTGCTTGTTCACTGTCCACCGGACAGCATCTGGGGATCTTTTGCCGAATTGGGGAGTGCTAAAGGTGTGAGAAAAGAACTTGAGGTGTGAGGAAAGGCTAAAAGCGTGAGGAAAGCCGGCATTGTAAGGAAAGAAGTGTACGGCCTTACTTCGAATTCCAGGGACGCTGAAACATTATTGTTGAAGTGGCTGGGAACAAATGGCAAGTTCCTATTAGGCGCCGAAGTAGGGGGGCAGGGGCAGAGCCCCTTAAGAATTATGTAAGCACGCCCTTAGATCGCAAGGAAGCTCCCTGTTTGAATATCGGTATACTGGGATTGTTTATAACTCTTCTCGTGAGATTTGGAATGAAATAAGATGTTAAGACAAGCCGAGTTTTGCAGGGCTAGAACTAGCCGTGATTTTGATGGAAGATCAATGAAATACACTTTACTTTTATACAAAAGTGCTTTATTAGAAAGTTGCTCTTGGATGCCTAAAAGTTAAGAAAATTTAATGCTATATTCTTGAGACCTAAGAATGTCCAAAGGTAATGTGTGTTTGAAACACCAGGTATCTTTGTTAGAACCTTTTGCATTTGCTATGTTAGCTTTTCTTAAGCAATTTATTTTCTGATGTTGACCAAGGTTTATCATCTCAGGTGTAAATGCAGCTTTTTGCACTTCCCTTATTGCACATGCGCAAAATATCGCCACTCAGAAACTTGCAAAGAAAGTGTTGATACTGAGACAAACTTTGGTATAATGAACTGGCAAATTAGTTAAAGGAAAGGAACTGCGCCTTTTTAGGAATAACTTCGCCATACTTATCCTTTTTCAATGACAAATCAATTTCTATTGCGATAAATATCCTTCCGCATGAATTTAGAGTTCTTTAGCCTAGAAATTTCCACATTGCAACCCTGGTGCTGCAAGCCTGCCAACTAACAAGGCTGGTATCACCTCATCATGAATCAATCATCATCATTATCATCAATCATCACTATCAACAATCATCATCAATTATCATCATCAATCATCATCATCATTATCATCAATCATCATCATCACTGCCAACAATCATCATCACCAATCATCAGCATCATCATTATTATCACTCATCATCACTCATCAATCATCATCATGACTATCCACAATCATTATCACCAATCTTCATCATCAATCATCATCAATCATCATTGTCATCAATCATCATCATCACTATCAACAATCATTATCACCAATCATCATCATCAATCATCATCATCATTATCATCAATCATCATTATCACTATCAACAATCATCATCACCAATCATTATCATCATCATCATCATCATCATCATCATCATCATCATCATCATCATCATCATCATCATCAATTATCATCAATTTATTCATAAATGGCTTTTGCTCTATTTGGAAACTGATTAACGATCAAGGCTGACATTAAAACGAGGATCCTCTGAGAGTCCCATTCGATACCTTATTTCTTTGCATGGGACCCACCTTCAATCCAATTACAGCACAAGTCATATGACAAATACTTGATGTAATAGTTTCAGCAAGTTTCCACGGGTTAAAAGTGTGCATACGATGGGCGTGTGTCTATCACGCCAAGTCAGGAGGATTCAAAAGCACGTGATGCTGAAAATAAAGAAGTTAGGGAGCTGTCCTTTTTAATGCTGGGTACAGGGGTGGAAGAATTTTTAAGATAAATGGAAAATTTTACCTACCCCATTCAATATTTGAATCCCCATTTTGAAATGCTGGAAATATTTGATACCCAATAATATTGTCATGTTTGTCATTGAATTTGGAGAAACACTTGAGAGTGCTAAAAACACAGCCTAGATATAAAGGAAAGGAGAGTGGAAAAGAAAACAGGAATCAAGAAATGTCAGGGGGCAACTTTGTAGGTTTTGGGTACATGGAAACTCCATCATTTAGGGATACCTTCTCGTGAGAAATGCGGAATTGTGGGCATCAGTTTCTGAAATGTGTGTCACGTTATGGGCACCCTTTACTACGCTTTATAATTATGCTTAAACCAACAGCATAATTGTGAAAGGAGGTACTTGGTTTTAGCTATACTAACTAAAATTTTATGACTACATCATTGACAATGATGGTTGGCCTAGTCCTTTGAATTTTTCATGAACTGTTAAGTTCTGGCCTAGCTCTGTGTATCTGAATCTCGAGTGATTTGGCTTTATATAGTGTTCTTCATCTACTTCTCTGGCTCAGAGCCTCACTAAACATATTTTTTCTATTTAATGAATAACAGTTAATCATTGATTTTGTTGTAAATCCACTTCTATTCTCACGCTCTACATGTTGGCCTACTTACGCGCGAATTTTAGCATGGAAACGAGGCTTTCAAATCCCAAAACAACTTAGATTTGCCCTGCAAGGCTTCTCAATCGGGCATACACATAATTCTATAGGCCTATATCTATCCAAGTTTTGGTAAGAATACATGTTACATTCCTATTCCTTTTTCTTTGTGCAAGTGATCATCTGCCTAGTAATTTATTTGTAGGGTGAACTTGAGCACTGCAGGTAACCTGCTTCAATTGCAGCACACGTCATGTAAATTATGCCAAATTTATAACTCAACCTTTATTTCATTCTCATATTGTGAACAGGTTTTCTCTGCACTATGATTTGCTGGAAAGGCCTCACTTGGCATAAGTCTTCCATTCCTTAGAATTCATGTTTTTTGAACTAATGAATTGATACACTTTTATCTGGGACAATTCTCAAATGACTTTAAAATTACTATAATATGAAGAGTCCCTTAAGCTTTTTAGGAGTTCTTGAGAATTCTTTTCATTTTAATGTGCAACAGGTCAATGTAAATCATCAGTGTGAAAATCATCAGAACAAATGTAGTATGTGAAGAGAGTTATGCTACTTCTACATCCTTGAGTTGGAAGATAAATATGGGACTCCTTTGCAACATGTTCACCTGGAGTAATGGACTGTTAATGTGATCAGTAGAGATAGCAATTCCAGCATTCGACATCAGTTTAGTGGTATCATTTACAACATAGAGTGCAAAGAGCTAGAGGAATTTGGAGGCAAATATATTGTAACTCTTGACAGTCTTGCCTGATATATCAAGAAAATTTACCAGGACCAAAGATTTTGTAGCAGCTAAAGCACTGTTCAATGCCAATGTACAGTTTGATTCTTGTGCCATAAAATGCTGGAGATTTTTCCAGGTTTGCTGTTGCTGGAGCTCAGCTGGAGACACACTTGAAATGCTGGAGTCTCCAGCAAAGCGGGAGAGACTTGAAAACTATGTTTTGGGACTTGTAGGATTCACAGGAGAAAAGCCATAAGCAACAATTTGTATTAAGGAACTCCAAACATATAAGAGTTTACAACAGCTACTTTGATTTTATGCATCTCAAGCATATGGCCAATGAGGTAACAGTCTTTATTGCAGTATAACTGCACAGTTATTCCACTATCTTGGGTTTGGTATTGTATTGGATTGCTACTTAGTAAGCTATTGATTTGGTTTCTTTCATGCACTTGGAATTGGGTTATTGAAAGAATGAAATATGTGCAGAATTGAGATTTTACAGCAAAGGGCATGCAAAAGTTATTTAACGGTCTTGTTGGGCATTGAGAAATTCACTCTGTCTTGCAGAAGTATGGCTATGGCTTTCATCAAATTTGCCAAATTATGGGCAACATTTTTGAAAAATGTCCAGAACTCTGAGTCACAATTTTGATATATGGGTGGAGTTGTGGTTCATACTTTTTCAAATATAGGTGCAATTTTGGGTCCAAATTTTGAAACAGAATGGTGTGCCCCCATCCATAACTAGGCTTAGTTATTCCCTGAGAAAGAAGCAAACAATATTCACTGACTATTTCAAATAAATTTCTGCTTGCAAACATTTATTCTGAAAAAAGAGCATTCTGTACATATTTTTTAGAAAAAGTAAATATTTCACACTTAGCATGTAAGCAATATTTATTGTAGGAACTTCATCAAAATTTTATTTCCCATCATGAATTTACAGATTACTTGGTAACCCAATAACACAAGGAAAAGAATTTGATATTCCTCCAAAAATTCTTCCGCCCCTGTACCCAGCATTAAAAATGACAGCTCCCTTAGAAGAAGGGAAGCCTCCACTGACATACAAAGATAGCTCGTCAAACTTCTTGGTTATGTACTTACTAGTGCAGTTAAGACTGTATTAACAGGTGCGAAGTTAGGGGACAAAGCTGGGGGTGTGCAACCCCAATTTGCCAATAAAACTTCCCTCGGGTTCTATAAGCAACAACGTAGATCTGCCAAAAGACATCAGTTTCCTGTAGCTAAAAGTTTCTTCACCAACTGGATACAAGGATTTGCTTTCATTTGTGTAGCGACTATGCTGTCTACGTTTTGAAATCGTCGATGAATGTGCGTTTTTAAAAGCGTGGAAACACGATTCAGTGGACGAGGCTAGTGACATCAACACGAGTAAAGCACACGTAGCTTTAGTGTTTCCCTGTGGTCATTCTGCTTTACTCAACAAATATGGCAGCTTAGTGGAAAGCTAATGATTACAGAGGAAGGATATGAAACTAGCAGGGAAGAAAATCGCATAGCACCCTAGCTTCAGAACTGAGATTTAATCCATTTTTACAGTATCGTATGTGAGCATACCATTAAGATATACTGCCTTGCGTGACGTGTAATCAATTCAAACCATGGTCAAAATTATAGACGGTGAAATTGTACAAGATGATGACCCAAGAGCTGTTGAATGGGAGAGAAGACAGAGAAGCAATCAAGGATGGAGTGACCCCAGGCTACGTGCTGGCAGCGGGGGTAATCAGATGGCTGCTGGTAGTGCTTCCTATAATGATGCATTCGCAAGAATGGGTGCTCCTTCGAGAGGGGGTGGAGGTGGTCAAGCGCAATCACCATTTCAAGGAATCAATGAGAAGTTGAGCGAATTTGGCCTAAGGCCATGGAGTATTGGTAACTATGTTGTTGAACCGATATTCACAGTCGGCCTGATTTTAGCACTGGTATTGTATGGTTTTCCCGGGGTCGTTGTTGTTGGTGTCATTTGGTTTGTATTTGGAAGAACTCAAAGACAAGCTTGATTAACGTATTTTTTTAATGTGTAGCATGTAGATTTGATTAGTGAACAGAAAGACAAATTGGGAAGCAAATGAAATAAAGTATTATTGCATGGTTTATTGAATTAAAACAAAATATCAAAACAGCTCAGCATGGTATGAACTGAGACCTTATGTACCAGTCAAAATGAATCCCCCCACTTTGGGACACAGGTGGGGATAGGTATTAGAATCTTAGAAAAACCAGAAAAATGCCCCACTATATGGGAAAAAATGCCGCACCCCTGCAGATATCTTGAAGCATATTTGCAAAGTGGGTTACAGTGAAATTATTGCAAAACCAATGGTTACCATCTTGGATTTTAAACTACAAATTGCTACCTAAAGCACCGCATTGCTTAGTGACGATGCCAAAATGTGTCAACCCCATGAAATTCAGACACAAGAAGCAGCTAAAGGTCCCCACCAATGCCTCACATGTCCTGAAGTGGAGAGGTGGGGATTTATTTTGATAAGTGCATATTTCTATTAGGATAAAGCCCAAAAATATCTCAAGTAACTCATGACATATAGATGTAAATAAATCTTCACAGACACTTTTACAAAATCCATTAAAAATGCGATTAGGAACAAATGGACACTATAATACCTGACTAAGTTACATCCAACATAGAAAGATTTAAGCATACAAAGCTTGAAAATACATTATTCTGACTATGATAGTTTCGTTATTTATTTGAATTAAAATGCAGATGGTGTTTGAGCTGGTACATTGTTTGTTTCCCCATTGGATTGTCCTTCAACTGCAGTTGTTTTCTGTCCAGAAAACTTGGCCTGAAATGATTGAATATAGCAATACAAATCTGACTCTCAAATAGAGTTGTAGAAAATTGAAAGCAATTATTAAGCTTTGTGCAACAATCCATAAGTATCGTAATAAATCATATTTTCATAATTTACAAATATCTTATGTTTAGATAGTTAATGTCCAATGTTACATTAAAATGATTTTTCATGCACTGGAGCAGCTGACATGCTATGATTTACTTAACTTTACAGTAAAGCATTTCCACTCTCAGTCAATCTGTGGCTTGCATGACAAAGTCAAAATGATGTTTAGCTGTGTGTTACATTCTGCATTACTTTAAAAAGCTTGTGGTGCAATAATGGAATGTCTGTAAGCTATTTTATGTGACAGCATTTGATAGTTTAAAAAAATCATGATACTGATGCAATGTATTATAATTATCAAATGTGACATAAGTAGCTCTCACGTGTCATTTCTGTAGGATGGTCATTCTGCTCTTTATAGAAACACGAGAGATAAGAAATTTTAGCTATGGTGTACAATAATTCACAGGTTCACATTATCAAGGTGTCTACTAATCAGGGAAATCAGGGAAAGTCAGGGAAATGGGTTGTGTTTAAAAAATAATAGGGAAAAATCAGGGAATTTGGCTATTGCTAGAGACAATCAAAGAAATATCTGGGAAAATTTTTATCTTTCTTCTTCAATCAATCAATCAATTTCCAAATACACTAGAAAAAATTTGCAAGAAAACAAATTATGCTCATACTGAAATTGTTGGCTTTAATTTTCCATGATGGAAATAGAGCACACTTTGCTCAAAAAGATAAAAGTTGTCTTGAATAGTGTTGCATTATGATAAGTGTAGTGTGTGGTGTTTGCTCAGAACCAATATTGAATCAGGAAAAACAGGGTATATATCAGGGAAAATTACTTCTTTGATTTGGTAGACACTCTGATAACATCATCAAAACAGTTTGAAGAAGCATTGGCAAAGGAATGCTGCAGATATAGTTAGTTATATGATAAAATGAGAGGAAATTTTAAATTGCAAACTACTACAATGGCACACTAAATGGTAAATTATATTTTAATGATACATAAACATCAAATTCTAAGTATATAACAAGTTTCAATTATATTCACTTTTGATTGAAATAAATTAACTACATCATAATTTACAACTTTGATATTTAGTCTCCCAATTATTTTAATTTCTAGCAATGGCTCTTCGTGTTGAAATGGTTACCCCGAACATTGTTTTCTAAAAAAGAATAAATTGAAAAGTTTAAATTTTGAATTATTATGAGATTTAAGTTCAGAATTCAATTCCTATTACATACTACTTGTGTGCCTTTATCAAATTAAAATAATTCATACAAGAGACCACAAGTTCCAGTTTATAAGTTCAACTTATTGCATTAGCAAACCAAAACTAAGTAATGGAACAATTAGCCAGAACTTGGTGTTCAGTAAATATAGTGCTACTTTGCAAAATCATTTTTCATTTCAACTTTATTTAATCTGCAATAATAAGCCTTTCAGATAAATGGCAGCTTTAAATGTACTTTTAAAACATTTTAATGGGTAAAATAAAAAAGAAATAATGATAATTCAGAAGATAGCATATCTTCCTATTGCACTTAAGGCAGCACTTCTTTTCATTCTCTTTATATTCTGTTACACTACTCATACTTCTTCACAGAGGGCATTGTTAGATATATGCAATGTAAGTGTGATTCTCTGCTAATTTCAATATTGAGGTTGAAGCAAATAGTTTGTTCCATTAGGAAAACAGTGGTTTTAATCAGAACTAAGAAAAAATCTTCAAAGAGAATTAAAAATTTATTGAAGGCAATCAATAAGCAAGTCTAAAACTCAGCAAAAGTGGTAACCTCAAGAGCAAAAATTCTGAAAGATTTGAGCTAGTCTTTATTTTAAATGGCTGCAGAGTTTTCATAATGGAAAAAATCAAGTATAGACGCATAAAAAAGTTCAACTTGTATTTCTCAAACTTTGCAGAATATTCCATTTAACAAACAACAGAATAATTTCCTTTACCCTGCCCTTGTTGCCTCCCCATCTGTGATCATGTGATACCTGATTTTAATGCCTCACAATGTAAAGCGAATGAGACTAACACAAGGAGAATTAACGCGAATGGACCAAGATTTTAAATCTTCAAATAAAATTAACGCGAATTGAGGAAAGCCTTCTAATTTATGCCATAAAGTTAACGCGGTATTTAAAGTTTTAGACATTCTTAACGTCCACGGTAACCAATGCCACGTCAATAGTACAGGTATGTACCTGCAGGGGGCAAGGCGGGATGCCCCACAACTTAAAATTTTGAATGGCTTTGCCCCCCAACAGAATCATTAACCTAGAGATTTATATAGTAAAATATCGCTATTGCCCCTCCAAAGTGCTTGTACAGGCAGGTTTTGCCTCCCTCCCCCATGACACGTCCTCCAGTTACGTGCTGCAATAGTATACACGACGTTCTTTCTCTTAAGTCTCGAATAGACCGGGAGGTTGGAATAGTAGGGGTGGCTGAAAATTGCCTTGAAATTCAAGGGGCTTGCTATAAGTGGGGTGGGTGGAAAATTTTTCTAATTATCAATAGCTATGGGTAGGTCCTACAAGTCATTCAATCGAGTTACACATATAAAAATAAACGAGGGTTCCTGGAATAACGATGTTCTGAGTGGAATTTTTTGCAAAAAACGCTCATAAGTACGCAAGCAGTGTAAACTTATAAAACCTACAAAAATCATAAAATCGAAGTGATACTAACTGTCATTATAATGCTCACTCGGAACCACTTATAAAAGAAATTATGGCAAAGGAAAGCGAAGACACCGAACGTTATGGACAAGACGAGCAAGAAGCTTTAATACCTGAAATAACGTCGGGTTTGGTGAATGTTAGTGTCCATTAAAGACATTGTGATGCTAAAATTTATTCGTGATATTTTTCATCAACGTCTCATGAAATTAAGGCGCATAAAATCTACGTCGCATAAAATTAACATACATAAAAATTAATCCGAATTTGTAAAATTTGCGTTAATTTTCTGGGGCGTGAACTTCATAGAATAAGGTACTTTTTTATTTCAAAATAAACATGAAATTTTTGCAGTGGACTTATAAACAACTTTTATATGGCCAAAGAGGTTGCGTTTGAAGTACAGAAATATAGGAATATGTTTTAAAAGATGAACAACTGAAAATTTCAAATATACAAGAAGTCAAAAAGCATTTTATTAAGTAGAACAGGGCATATTTTTACACAAATCCAAGAAAGCGAATGAAAAGGTATATAACTGGAAATGTTTCTTTTTTTGTGGGCATTCAGGAGAGTAACTACCTACCCAAAGTAAACTAGGTTTAGCGAACATTGCAATAGAATTGGGACCATAGATGTAGGAACTACGGGCACATGCTCCCCCCCTCCACTGTTCACAAATATGTACATAAAGTGCCCCTTGTTCAGGTTATATAGTTGCACTTTTTTATATGAGAGGGTACCCCCTGAATGCATGTGCTCCCACTTTTTGAATGCTTTCTACGTCCTTGAATGGGGCAGACTAATACTAGCGTTTCCTACGACATTGATGTCTTTCAAACTATTTTATTGTTTTTTTTACATAGGCCATAATTTAATGCACATTATTATGCACATGATCCGGTAGTATTCTCTATGCAGCAAGAGCTTATTCATCACTTACTTTCTTTAGAGAGGGAGGGGGGTCTTCATTACAATTTTTGATCAAAAAAGGGGGCTATTGAATAATTAATGAACGAAGATTGACCAAGAAAAACTCATAGTGTTATAACTCATTCTCTTGAGAGTGCAATAACTGGAAATTCATGGTACGTTACATCAGTATACACTTTTAAAAGACACGCCAAAAAGCACACTCAAAATGATGAAATTCTACACATAAGCCTCTATTAAGAAACATTAACTAGGGAGGCAAATGTATATGAGGGACCTCGTTTTCTCCATTACAAGTCCTCAGAAATGTGGAGCCAAAAAATGCAAGGGAACTCAAATATCTTTTCGGCAGTACCAGCTGTTATGAATAAGAAGTGAAGTAGGATAGAGGTCTGGGGAGATTTGCTCTCAGGACAATTTCAAAACAATTCGGGCTAGTGTCGAGCTTCTGAACGGAAAAATGCAGAATTCTGATATCTGATTCTTTCTTATTTACACTTAATATGACATTCTTGACCCCGTACTCTATCAAATTATTGTTGCATTTATTTAAAATTTGCTAAAAATTTATTCTACGAATGACAAGGAATCTCATCAATCCAATTCAAGAAATTATTTTAAGAGTTCTCTTGAATATATTTGCGCAAACAACTATCTACAGGGAAAGTGTTATAACGATCAAGATATTAAGAGGAGTTTCTAAAGCTGGAGCAAGAGCTCGATTGAGGACAAATTTCGGGCGAAGTTGGAGCCGTTCAATTAGTCATATATGCACATATCCTAATTACATAGGCCTTTTCACTGACAAATAAATAATATAATAAAAAATAAATAAAATAAACTAATTTTTATGACAATAAAGTTTATAAGAATATTGAGACTCAAAATCACTGAAATTTAAAAATGATTTAAGAATAATGCGAGGCTCATTCTTCATCAAGGCATAAGAATTTTTTGTATCTTAGTTGCAATACTGCTTTCAGGTGTACTTTGCATTTATCGATACAAAATATAAACTCTTGCTTAGTTTTGTGATGTAGTAAAACGTCAACAAAGATTGGAATATTTACACCTTTGGTAATTAAGAATAATTTTAGAATAATTCTAGCCTCAAAATCAGACAAATTTAAGAATATTGAGGCTCGCACAATAGTTAGGTATTCTCATAAAAATGTGACCTAAAATAAATTAAAATAAGCATCCCTTGATTACAAATTTGATAAAATCATGCCTTAAAATATACATGAAAGTAAAGGTAGTCACGTATAATTTCGTACGCAGGGGAGTGCCTGTTAGAGAGGACACTTATTCTGAACCATCGGCATGTGAGGTAGGGTTGCCAGTTCCTTCCTCGCCGTCTTTATCTTCTCAGTGTTCCCACCAGATACCCATTTGCTGCCGGGTGAACAGTGAGCGAGCATTCAGTCAGGGTATCGAGTCGGGCTCGAACCGTAGACCTTCCGCAAGGGAGGCATGCGCTCTAACCGCAATGCCACCTCACCCAAAATATACATAAGCACACACAAAACAAATTACATAATCTTAAAATGATTTGAGCTTAAATTGATAGAGTGTTTTCTATAAATAGAGAAGTTTCTTATCACAATTAAATATATTCATTAATTCTGAATTAGTAATATCTAAAGAAATTATTTAATTGGAACTGATTTTCTTCATCAAAGACTGTAAAAATGACTTGGGTTCTCTCCTAGGCCAACCTAATTCAGTGCTCATGACGGAAATTTCTAAAACAAAGTTTGATCTACATCCACCTTTTATGAAAGATATTTTTATAGAGCGAAGTATTACCTACAATCTAAGGCATGTCAATTACGCTCAACTCCCAATAGAACGGACCACGTCCTTTGGAGTACAGACTATAGACTATCTTGGAAATAAACTATGGCAGGCAGTACTTGCCACACAATATAAAACAATCAAGTACCCTCTCTATTATGAAAACACGAATTAAACATTGGAGTGGCAATAGATGCAACTATAGGCTCTGCAGATCATATATCCAAAGTGTGGGGTTTTTAATATAGTAGTTTTTCATATTTTTATCTTTCAATCATTTCCTATATAGATATATACTTTTCTTTTGTTTCTAACTTTAAACTCGTACTTATGCAAATATTGTAAAGTAGGCTTGAAGTAGGCTTAAATTAGCAGTAAATTATCTGTTTTGTTATATTTGTAAGCCTACGCTAGATGATGATGATGATGATGATGATGATGATGATGATGATGATGATGATGATGATGATGATGATGATGATGATGATGATGATGATGATGATGATTGATGATGATGATGATTGATGATAATGATTACGGTGATGATGGTAATGATGATGATGATGATGAAAGCTCGCAATAACAACTCCACTATTAACAAGCAAAAACCAGTGTATTGAATTGGAAGAGTTAGCAGACGTGCAAATCAAATTGCACGTGATATTGATCGCACCCGCAAACAAGTGATTTTGGGCGTTGGCTCCTAAACCCAATTTCGATGTAAATATCTAGAAAGGCAGGGTTTTAACGCACAGCTCTACACAAAATGTATAATTCTGAAAAAAAATTGTGGACTTTAAACGGAAAAACTGTGCAGCTCAAGGATGTATTATCTAACAATGAAATCATAGAAGGAAATAGATAACAATAAAAACGGTGGAGTTACGTTAAACGTTATTGGAGAAACCTAACTAGAAATGGAATTGTAAAAGATAGTAGAATTTATTTACCCCTATTTGTCAAAAACAGGCAGTTCAATCCCATCTGAAACCGGTATTTAATCCTTCAACACAGCATCTCTGAATTTTACGCGCAGTTCTAATCCTTGCTCAAAAAATCCTCTGTAGAAAGGCCATAGCCATCATCTTCTTTTCATAACACCATCAAATTTACAACTTATTTCCGGATTCCAAAGTGTATTCTGATGATGAGGGACTGATTTACGTTCACCTTTAAAATCATTTTCTTTTTTTGGCTGGACAAGTTCGTTATCTTTATTGCATGTTACCCATTTTTTCCATCGGTTCTTGATTTAAAAACAATCCTCGAGTAACTCAAGACTCAAGCTTCAACAAAATTAAATTTTTTGCCTATTTGAAATTTTGATATATCATGTTTTATATTGCAGTTAAGAAATGCATCGCCCTGTTCTGTTCTCATTTTTGTTTTCATGATGAAGTACCATATCAAAAAAAATCTCAATATTTTTCTCCAATTATCAGGCAAATTGACACCATATGCTTAGGCTTTGAGCAGAAATGTGTTCATTGAGCGCAAGTGCTTAAAGCTCTACTACAGTTATATCAGGAGAGCAAAATTACTAAGTAACCAGATTCAAAAAAGAAAATTTAGGCACTTTTCGATCAACTTATACTTGAGTCAGAGGTCAACCTGAATATGAAAGAAGGCTAAAAATTTTCGTGCAGAGACTTGACAGTCCAATGTGATCAGCTATTTCACAAATATATCACACCTTCTAATATCAAAACATTCTAACATCATGATAAAAATATTAATTATTCATACATTAGAGTCCCCATATATTTTCTGCATCTAATGGGTCTTCCTTTTGTATCTAAATTAATTCTTAGAAGTGGTAAGAAAAAGAGTGCGTCTAAATTGCTCAAGGAGCTCGTTTTCTACAGCAACTTTGTACCTTCCATTTCCTTTCGTTTTAACCACTACTAATTTCATTTCATTTCATTTTAGCACAGTAAAACAAAACTATAACATCTATACATTTTAAATGCAGCAGGTGTTTTTTCAGGAGGAGACCTCAAATCTACTATGAATCTGAAGATTTGTCAAATCTGATTGAGATTGTCAACAGAGAGCTGAGAATGGTAAAGAAATGGCTTGATGCTAATGAACTATCTTTAAATATCGATAAAACAAACTATATAATCTTTTATTCTTCTTCTGTCAATATTAGTTCTACTTTTGATATCAAAATAGGGAAGAAACGTATTAAAAGAGTTAAGTCTGTTAAATTTTTAGGTCTCCTCTTTGATGAGCACCTAAATTGGAAATGATACTTAAGTGAACTTTCAAAAAAACTAACCATAACATGCGGAATGTTTTTCAGAAATAGGAACTTGCTTCCACTAAAAATTTTAATTTGTTTATGCAATGCTTTGTTTCTTTCTTTCCTGCAATATGGCATTATTGTATGGGGACAAAAATATGAATCACATATTAATCCCATTTTCAAATTACAGGAATAAGCTGTTAGAGTCATATCCTATCAGTCCCGAATGTCTCCTGCCCGTCCCATCTTCAATGATCTTAAGCTTTTGGATTCACTTGAGATTTTTGAGCTCCGACTTCTAACTTTTGTTTTTGATTCTGTTAAAAAAACTTCACTTAGTTGCTTTCATGACTTTTTCTTATTCAGTTCTTCTGTTCATCAATATTCGACAAGATATGCCACTCAAGGTAATCTATACATGCTTCAAAAGAACAGCTTTCAATACAGCTTGAAATCCACTAGTTATCTCGGCGCTAAGCTTTGGAATATATTACCCATTGAAGCCCACAATGCTCCATCAAAATTATTGTTCAAAACAAAGCTGAACAGTTATATTTTGTAGTATAAAGTTGACCGATGAATTATTTGTTCCTTATGACACTGAACTACCACAATTCATACTTAGGCTAATTTACCCAATTTACCTAATTTACCTGATAACAGCGTAAGATGAGAGAGCTCCTCCTTTAAGTAATTCCCTATAAAAAATTCATTTCCTATGTATTTGCATTCTGTATTAATTTCTCTGTAACATTATTACTTTTATAAGTAGTTTCGTTAATTGTTTGTATGTCTAGTCTCGCTATAAGTTTGTAAATTGCATGTACAGAACTTAAAAATATATGAACTGAACTGAACTGAAAGCAGTCCATGGTCCAAGAACGTCATTCGTATGTGTGCCTTTGTCTGCAAGAGCGATTGCTCTTAAATACTTGGAATGGCACGTAAGATCCAAAATTTGTGTATCCGAAATACAAAATTTCTTGTAGCTGAAGCATTTTAAAAGTGTCATTTACAATAAAACTGGATAACGCAGAGTTATGAAAGCAAAACGTGACAGTCACTAGCGTTGCAGTTGCAACAATGAAGTCCCTATTTGGCATGAACAATTGCACGGTTGACAATGTCTCTGTGCAATTGACAATGACGTGTCTCTGGGCATGGATTGTCAAAGTAGTTAGACTAACAAGATGAGCCCCCCCCCCTTCATTGTAAAAAACACTAAATTAAAGATCAACGGCTGATATGTGTAATTAGAGTGTAAAGACTTTGGTTTTCATTCACATAGTACTTTCCAAATTAATTTTAGCTTTCTTTTAAATAAAAACTGTCAGGTCCTAATCTCTACTGGCAAGTCATTGCAGAGTCTAGTCCCCATGTATCGAATGGATCTCAAGCCCAACTGTAGTGTATTCTTATTTCATACATATATGTCTCCACACGCTGAATGTCTTGTTTCGTATGAATGAATTGAAGAATTTTATGAAAGGCAGTTATGAAAGAGTTGCAGTGCTAGCTTGTTTAACGATTCAACGACAAAAGTTAAAAGTCGAATTTTTAAATATATCCGGAAGTCTTAGCAGTTTCAGAGTACTGAAAATAGTTATTGTGTGAAACAGCAAAGTTTGATGTGAAATTATACTGACAGCTCTTTTTTGCAATTTGATCATAGGATCAATATACGAAGCACACGTTTGACCCCAAACAGTGATACCACATTGAAGAAACAAGAGACTCGCAAGAACTTGTGGAGTTTCTTAGTTGTATAGACTGAAAAGGATTCAATAGGGAGAAGGGGCCTACTTTTGTAAGACTCCACAAATTCTTGTGAGGTTCTTATTGCTCAGGGCCAGCTTGTGTTGCTTAAGGATGTAAGATAAATCCTGTGCTCAAGATTAAAACATTTAAGAACATTAAGGCTAAGCAAAAAAGGTCTTCTTATTGTTAAAAGGTTTGTATTTAGCTTCTGTATTGAATAAAAACAAGGTAGTGGGGTAGTGACAGTGTTACTATCAAGGAGACATTAGGACGCCTCCACCTCCACGAGTCTGGAGTAGTACCTTGAGCAAGTGCGAGTAACTCCTAAGCTCCCCATATCAGGGTTACGATGAAGTTGTCGGGAGCAGGACAATGGATATGAGTGCTGACACATAAGTGCTGTACCTCTAGATGCTTGGCGGATGATCAACTATGTTTGACAACGGCAAGGATCACATACCTTAGTTAGTTAGGTACTGCCGTGGAAGAGAATTGGGGACCTCACCACTATCTTACCCAAGAATAATCATGGTTAACCAAATGTTTTATCAAGACAACGGTGTTAAGGGGATGCTTTTGAATAGAAGTTGTTCCTCGCCTGGTAGGGTGTTCCATGCGCAACAGGTGGACCCAGATCGTCAGCCAGCGACTGTTAGCAACAAAGATATGTTAAAAATAGCAACGTGGAATGTAAGAACTCTCTATCAGAAAGGAAAATTGGCCAATGTACAACAAGAGATGGATCGTTTACAGATTGACATATTAGGGCTATGTGAGATTAGATGGACAGGTGGAGGTAAAATAACTAGCGAAAACACAACAATAATTTATTCCGGAGGAGACAGCCATTTAAGAGGTGTAGGTTTTATCTTAAATAAAGATGTGGCTGCTGCATTGATAGGGTATTGGGCATTATCTGATAGAGTGTTGCTCATAAAGATAAAAGGAAGGCCTTTCA
>WIPJ01067655.1:159394-172809 GCA_018155075.1 Cassiopea andromeda
TATATATATATATATATATATATATATATTTATCTATATAGACCATACAAAATGCATTGGCCATCAATATCAGTTACAAATGGATGGTATTGTAATTGAAAGTTTGAGGACCTTGTTGATTCAAGAAATGCTTCACAATTGAGTTTATTCCTTGAGGAGCAACAAAATTTCTTGAGTTCCCTTCAAATCTGTTATGTCCAACAATCTTTCCAGTGAATTCCCTGAGCACATCAGCTTTCAAAAGCTCATCATAGAATCTATGGTGAATTTTATTCTGAGATGAAATCAGTCATGAAATAAACATGCATGTGATGCAACAAGCAAACAATAAATGTCTTCACAACTACTGACATGATTGATCAGGGTTGTAGACCAATGGCTAGTGGGAAGATCAAAGAAAAAGAGTAGAGCATTTGACAGTGTATATGAAAACTTTGGAAATCGAAGAATATATGGTACTAAATCACCAGCTATGGAAAGCAGTGATCATTGTACAGTTCCATAATAAATGAGAAATTATGGGCACTAAATGTTGACAGAGATACTGATGCTCAAAATCATAATTGTCACTATCAAATATAGCAAATCATTGGAAACAGAATAATACTGATCACAATAATCAGATAGCACCATCTAGACTGCAAAGTGTGATATCTGATCTGCACATCTCAGATACCTTCTACAAAAATCACTCACTCCAAAAACATAGGTGTGGCCAAGTATAAAATAGGTGTGTCAAAACATATATGTGGAAGATTTTGTGTAAAGTCCATATATTCAATCAGTGGCAAATAAGGATTGCAGCAAACTACTGTGAGGAAAATGAAAGTTGCATGCACATGCAAGGTTGAAGCTTTTAATAGTTATCTGTACAATAGAAACCAAACTTGTACACACAAGATCTCTTTGATGATTGTAATACTCCTCAGTGTAG
Source organism: Cassiopea andromeda (assembly GCA_018155075.1). NCBI lineage: Eukaryota > Metazoa > Cnidaria > Scyphozoa > Rhizostomeae > Cassiopeidae > Cassiopea > Cassiopea andromeda. The sequence continues at coordinate 160,329 of WIPJ01067655.1, forward strand.
GTAACAAAACAGTTTCAGTTCAGATTATATGTGTAAAATAAAATTCATTTGTCTCAAAGTACTGCTCAAAATTTGGAATGAAATAAAGAGTTTATTGTCTATTGAATAAAGAATACACTTGAAGCTAATAATTTTCAGGTAGACCCACGCACACCATAGGTTTTCACTACAAACAAAGAGATCTTAGAGTGCCTGGACATCAACTCCAGAAAATTACTGCTACTCCTGCTTTATGAGGCTCCCAGACCTTAAAACAGAATTCTGCATGTTGCTAAATTATTTGAACCAAGTCAGGAGACAAATGAGCTTTGCTTTAATATAATGAACTCAGCTGATGAGAACAGCTCTTGCATTCATTGAAGGAATACGTAAATTGCCACCATCAGTTGTTGCTAATCTGGTCACACCTACACCACACCCTTTGCAACACTGACCACACCCATACACACGCTAAATCTCGTGCGTGCAGCTTCTATTTTCCTCACTATGGTGCAGATGTCAAATTTTGTAGTCTGGCTTTGCTATCTGGAGTGTCATCATCACAATCCCCATCGTCAATTAATAACAGTCACTTTCATTTTCTCTTACGCAAATATCAACCCTGGAAATACTAAAATTTAAAATAAATACTCTTTGTGCTTTTCTGCGTATTCTGGTGTAGCTGAAATGTACTGTGCGCCTAAGTCGCACGTTAGTTTAGGATTTTCTGTACATCGTGAAGTATTCATGCGCCCACCAGCACCTCGGCTCTTTTCCAGAACTGTTATTTCTACATCATCTTTGAAGATCCTTTTCAATCGCAACGCAGTCAATGAACCAGTTAGTCCTGCACCAACTATTGCTACTCGAAAAGGAGCCATAATTGTTCGACAAAAAGTATTTACTGCATTGAACTTATGCAATCCTCTTTGGAAAATCTCGTACTGGAGGAAGATACTTTGTTTAGTTGTTGTGGTTGTTAGAAGAACAGGGAGAACTTGTCAGAAAATTTCTTGGGGGCTGTCAAGCCACAGATTGTCGAACAAGCTATGGAGTGTATGCAGATGAAAGTAGTTTAAACCGTCTGCACTGAGTCTGGAGAGTGGTTGTCTGAAAATCTCAAATCAGCCAAGTAACTGGAGGACCTGTGCCACGCCCCCATAGCGCCTGTACTCAGTGGCCTTGCCCCCCGCACACTTGTCGCCAAGATCAATTTTTTAATTCTTCCAAATTTTATGATAAAATGCTACGATTGGGGTGAGGCACCTCCAGCAAGATTTTGAAATGGGTGTGGCAATGAAATTGCAAGATAATGCTATGGCATGGCAACCAAAGTCCTCAGTCTGGGATGGCTGGCCTTTACCTGCTATTTTCAAAGTGAAGGAACTAGGTCAATAGGGTTGGGGATAATCTTGGAATTCTGCTTATCAGTGTTGACTACAACACTTTCAAAGCTTTTGGAATCTGAACCTATGGAAAATGGGCTTTGATGGCACCTTTTTCTGGAAAAAGGTATAGAAAAGGTGAAAACTGCTAGGTTATGTAGAAAAACTGGAGCACCCCCAGGCTGTCAGCTTTGATGCTCCTGATGGGAGTAGAGGGGGACAAGATGTGCCCTATTGAGTGCCATTTTGTGGAGTGCAGCATTCCAAAGAGATCTCAGGAGTACAAATTGCCAAAAGACAACTGTCAGGTATCAAAAATTCTCTATTTTGTTTCAACTACTGTTGTCAGGTGCGAGGACTTAGTTTAAGGGCTAGGGGTGGTTTGAAGAAAAAAGTGCGTGGTGGGCAAATATTTTGTTGAGTGCTCCACCCCACACCCACAGGTACAACATCATCATCTTGATAAAGTTTATTCATTTGCCTAATACATTTATCATAACTGCTAATTAGGGATGTAAACTACATGTATTATTACATAATTATATTAGTAGTTTTTCCAGATGTGCATTCCAAACATCTGGAATCTAATCATGGGTGCTTTGCAGTCTGTTTTGAGTGAAGTAGAAATTACATCATAAAGATTTACTAAATGATATGACAACAAATTCATATCTTCTGTGACTGGTTGAAAAGCTATTGTCCTCTGCCCTTTCATTGTGCAGTAGTCTCTGGGCTTTATTATGTGGCTGTTCTACTTGTACAAGTCTTAAGCTGTGGATTTCCTACTACCATGCCACTCTGTGTCTACTCCTCTGGATTAATCTGTTGATTACTAGCCTTGATTATTCAGAAAAGATACAGGAAATGTGCAAATGAAAGCGAACATTTGAATCTGTAATCTAAGTATGAATACTGCAAAGTTCATAATTCCTCATCATTATATACAATTTTCTAACTTTTTACCCCCATTCAACCTATTCCAATGTACCCTTATACAACTGAATCATTTTTTTAAATTATAACTTATAAGCTGATTTAAATCATCATAAACCTATTAACTACTATTTGAAGGCATTAAATGGAGAAGCCACTACAGATAAGGTGTGGCTGGGGTAATTCCCAGATGTTAACGAGCAATATAATTGTAGCAAAAGCTCAACTGTGTGATACAAAAATCTGCTTGAAAGAGCTCTAAATAGTACTGAAAAAAGTAAAGATTGAAGTAGTAATTGAAATTTTTACAAAATCAGAGATTCATAGGAAACTGGTTCAAAAATTTTATGAGCAATTATACATAATGAGGTGTGAAGTCTATATGAAAATTGCTCTGAGCCTGGACAAAAATAACTGTGCTTGCTGCAACACCAGCAGCTCCATCAAACCTCAAACATTTCAGTTGATCACAGCTGATTAGTGAATGTTGCCTAATTATGAAATGTTATGTCAATTTACAACTGATAGAAAACATTATCTCAGTCCACCATGTTACAGTATTTGCAAGCCTCCAAGAGCTGATAAAATCAATGCTTTCACAATACCAGGCGTTCTATAAGCTCTTGCTGTCTTTTACCAAATGGGAACATGTGTGAAAGTGAAAGCATTTTGTAATTGCCTATTATACACTATGCTTTCTTAGTACCTGCCAGGCAATGTTCTATACTTCAAAAGCAAACTTTCTTTCCAAAACAGAATAAGACAGAAAGGTTACAGTTGGAACTTTGTCACCCAGCTCCTGTATGCTGTTCAGATCAACATGCATCCTGGCATGGTGCATATCTCATTACTGGAAGTTGTGGTAATATGAATCCAATTGGCTTGTTCATCTTCCACTCATCACTTCCATCACAACAGTCACAAATCGCATCATTAACACGGGAAGATAAAATGTATTTCTTGTCCTTCTTGCAATAGAACCTGCAAAATATTATTACTAAATATTACAAATTTTGTTGATCTGCTTAAAACTGAAATGAATTGATGAACAATTAAATCTCAAATAAATATTATAGTCCACAGTACTACATTAGTGTACTTTCTCTTTGAAATTTTTCTTCTATATTATAATCCAATTATAACATACTTCAAGGGATGGACTGATTTGGTGCATCATTATATCCAAAGTATGTTATAACCAAAGAAAGGAAATATCAACCAGATTACTAAACTATACTACTATCTATTAAACAAAATTTGCTCTTAGGTGCTTTTACTACTTTTGAGGCTTTAATACTTGAGATAAAGACTTGCATATGTTTCTTCTGTACAAAATTGGAAGATCTAAGAAATTGATTCACATCTACAATTGTGCACTTTTGATTAGAAATTTCATGATAAGCAACTTCAAAGTTTAAAGAAGTTCATAGCATTTTTTTGAACAAGCAATATCAGTAGGTTATTCATTTTAGACTCAATAGGTGGCCTTGTATCCCATTTCATTTTTGCTAACACTTTCACTACTGAGATGGCACACATAGGAATGAATGCTAATGTATAATTACTAAAGTTATTTGTGTCAAGCAATAGTACCCTGGCATGCTCCCATAGTAATTAATAGTCCCTTTGTTTGGTATTAAAAGCAACTGGGAAGGTAGACAGACTTACAGACAGACTCAAAAATAGAAAAACCGAAAAACCCCAAAAGGTATGATACAGCCAGGGGGAATTTGCCGTGTGGGACCATAAAATGAGTATACTATAACCAAAAGTACATAATAACTGAGTACTTTATAGCTGGAGTATTTTTTATAAGGGTTTGTATGAACATTTTGCCGGTACCAACCAATAGGATACACTATATCCAAAGGTATGCTATAACCTAGTATGTTATAATGAGATTATTCTGTATTTATTTCTACAGGGCTAGATCATAAATTGCAACACTGGCAACTAGGGGCTTTAATTGACTTCTCTTTGAAGAATCAGGTGCTACATTTGGACAAACAACAACTAAACTTATGTTGGGTCAATGTGCAGTCCTCTGCTCAAGTGAGTACTGCTACTCTTTCACATATAAATTAACTCTCTCTTTCAAGATAGTACCTCATCAAATAATTTCCTTAAATTTCTCTGGCATGTTGAGGGGCAATCTCAAGATGCCATCAGTCACTGATTATATTTTGGACTGTTACCATGTGAGTACTTGTTACCACATGCAAAGCATGAGAGCATGTGGGGCAAATCATTTCTAAAAATAGTACACATGAATTCTAAGACTGTTACAAGCACACAATTTCTTCTGGGCTTCTAGAGACTATTTGCGATTTAGCTGTGACATTTCTGATTCAAGTGGTTCCAGTTTGACTTTGCTGTAATTCTTTTGGCATTTTTATTTTCACTGAATTCTGTCTGAGTTCTGGGAATGTGACTTGTGATGTTAAAGATAGTGTTAAACAGTCTAAAACAGAAGTCAGGAACCGTTTTGGCTCAAAGAGCCACTTAAGTCACATATGTCAACTTTTATTTCCTTGAGAGCCATGCAATGTCTTTTAATGGTAATACATGTAATACTTTTAGCAGTAATACAAGTCTTATATGACTTAATACTGCATGATTTTTAATAAAGCTTGATTCGTAGTGATGTCAACAGCATTGCCTGCAATGCCATTTACTTTGAAGAAATGTCAGGTAATATTTTTCAGTTAGCCAGAGAGCCAAATGCAGTCATCGAAATAGTCACATCTGGCTTGTTAGACATAGGTTCCCAGCCACTGGTCTAAAATTTACTCAACCAAGGACAGACTGGGAAGCACCTGTTTGATTTACACCATCCCCCCTCATAGCAAAACATACAGTATACATCTCATTGCTTTGCTGTGTAAGTTCTGCAATTCATGTGTTGCCATATTAGATGAGAATACAGTATAAAATACCTTCCATTAGAACATGCAGAGGTTCCTGGCTCATCACTGCCATCATCACAATCACAATAATCATCATTAACAAAGTCTATTGGAAATTTCTGATTTCCCTTTAAACATCTGAATTCACTTTTCCTTTGGTAATGCACTTCTAACTCTGGACTGACACCAAACAATACTAAAATAGATAATATTGTGTTAATGCACAAAATATAGCACTTGATATCTGATGAACTGTGAGTTTATCTGAGATATAGAAAATCTAACCAATACAAGTCTAAGAGGGTCACCAAAATATTTTGTCTCTCTAAGCTTTTTATAAAATATGAAATAAAAGTTTTTTCTGTATTCACATACAATTTACAAACAACACAAAACATAGAGGACTACACCACAAGGAGGATGGAGATGCATAAAAATCCTGTGGCGATTGCAAGTAAGAAGTGAAGTAAGACTACGAACATGCAAGAATATCTTTCTGCATATTATGGCAGCTGCACGTATTTGCAGGCCTTATTAAAACTATTTAGGGCCTGGGAGTGTAGATCTGATGCAAATGTGCCTGAAGAATATATGGAATGTAACAGAGGGCCTGATAAAAATTTGGACGAAAGTGCATACAGAACTTGAAGTGTGGTATTTTGTGCCTGTGAGTAGCACTCATACACTTGCACAGACTAATGAGCTCTGAATATTTGGCAATAGCTAATCAAAGACATCTAATGCAAAAATGCCATTGCATGCAGACATGCCAATTGGAATCAATCAGTCATCATTGCAAGCACTGCCATGCTTTGCAGACAGGCAAACAAGAAAATAAAAAGGAAATTCATGATTACATACAAAAACAAATACAGGAGATATTTTCTACCAGATACCTGACATAATGTGCCTGTACACTATTGACAATTTGAGAACTAAAGATGAATCAGTTACAATGAAAAAGGCAAATTTACACAGGGGGTGGGCTCTCTCCTCAATAAGTTTATCTACTGAGAGCTCCTCCTTACAAAATTCCTAACATACAAATTTTGTTATTTTAATGCTATTTTCTTCTTGTTTGCTCCTTTCTTTGTTCCTATTACACATTTGTTGTTATTTTGTACATTTTGGTTAATGTTGTTAAAAGTTGTAAAGTTTAGAATATTTAATTATTATGAACTTGAACTTGAGTATATTGATAGCTAATTAAATACCACATTGAAAAGGTTTTGGGGTTAGGCAAAAGTTAGCCTCAGGTAATTCACATATGTAGCAAGTAAGCAGGAAGGGGATAGGGGCTCACAAACAGTAACAGTTTTTGGAGGGTAAGGGGGTAAAGTGCCCCCAGGTGCTAGGCTCAAGCCTTGATTGTCTAGTATATTTTTTCCTATAAAAACAATGTGCACCTTGCAAATACTCAGCAACCTCTAAAATATTTGAAATATTCAGCACTGCTCCCCTAACCAATTTTTTTGAAAAACTGTCACTGCTCGCAAAATATGTATGAAGCCTCATACACAGAAATATCTTTGACGGTGGATTTAAACAGGAATATGCCTAGAAACAAGTGGGAGGGGGTCAAATTATTCAGAATTCTGTGCATATGTACTATATTAATGACCCCATCTGCACAACACTGTATTTTTTCCGTATATATAAAATGTCAGTATGCCAAAATAATGAGTCTGAGCTATTTTTCAATGCCTTTTCCTAAATAGTACCAGGAACTCACCATCAATATCCCCTCTTCTGACCCTCCTTTCATGTTTCTGTGTGTCTTTGGATCCAAATGATATATTTTTGGTACGAGAGTTGCCATCATCAATGCTCACAAAACCAACCTCCGAAAGCTTATCAAACGCTTTCTTCGCTGCAAGGTTTTTAACTTTGTGTCCATGTTTTACAGCTGCTATGTGCACAACATCAAAAAATGACTTTTTATCATGTTTGTGCTTTTTTCCATTATCAAGAATGTCGTCTTCGCTGTCTTTAATTTCACTATCTTCTGTGTAACGGATCAAACCTTGCTTGAAAAAATCTGAACTGGACTGTAAAGCATCAAGGTCGATACTCATATGTATCCTAATACCTATAATGACAGTCAAGACAAATGATACACAAATTAATAGGATAATAACCCTTCTTCTTTTCATTTGCAAACGTCGCATTACATTCAGCGACTAGCAAAGCAACTTTCTTTGCCTAGAATGGGCCTTGTAGGAAATGCTGCATCTGAATAGAAGCCATTGATTGCTAGCCTCATTGCCAACTAGAGGTTTGGCGGCATTTATTAATTGATGTCGTTCAAAACAAATTTCTTGGAGCTTCAGACACCAAACTCCTCCCTTCATTTCTCAAATAATTAGGCATGGTTATCACACTCATCCTACCTGCAAAGCTTCATTTTACAACCCCTTACTAGTGAGGGTAAAAATTCCCATTTTAAAGCGAACTTGTGCACATATGAGGCCAGCATGAAACTTGGCACAATGGTAGGCGTTGACCCAAATGTCAAATATTCTTTGAGAACCCACCTCAAAACTGCCCCCAAGCCCCCCACAGCAATGACATCATCATAAGGCATGCGATAAATTTTTTTGCTAAAAACTTAATCAAAATATATCAAATTAAAGCACTTTTAGCGCTGATTAGTGGAAATACCATGTTAGTGTTCTTTCCTCTATAGTATCTAAAGCAGTTGGCTTCTTAAAACATGCTAAATCTATCCTGCCTTTGGAAACCTGAAACAAACTATATGCAGGAATTGTAGAACCTCATTTTCGTTATTGCTGTTCAGTGTGGAGCTGCTTGGTTTTTAAATCTATACATGGGCTAGCTCCACATTATATGAGTGATTTATTTACAAAAATCTCCCAGCTAACCTCTCACAACCTTCGCAATATTGCCACTGATCTATGGTTGCCTCAAAAGAGACCTTCTAATGGCCAGAAATCTTTTTCATATAGAGGTGCCAAAACATGGAGCAGCCTGCCTACCAAATGTAAGCAAGTGATAGCGGTACGTGATTCTTTTCTCTATTAATTTCTTACACTGTATTATGGGCTTGTAATTATATACGTAATACTTTATTCATTTAAATTAATTTTATCTATTTTGAAAGTTTTTAAGTAGAGGGCCCCTCGAAAACCAGCTATACTGAAGGACAACCCTCGTTAAATATATGAAATGGAATGAAATTACAGTTGGCTAAAGAACCGTGTTCTCAAAATGTACCGTTCAAAAGATACGGGGAATTCAATGTTTCAAAGTCAAGGGGTAGGCATTTGAAAATATTTACATAGACATTCCGATACTCCTGCAATTTCTTCGCTGGGAGGAATAGTAAAAGTTATAGTACGTACCTGCATATAAGAATAAAATGTTTCAAGTCCTCTCCATGCAAGAAAAATAATCCCAAGATATCCGATTTTCGATATAACAGCCAACCCCCTGAAGCTAATGAAAAGGAATTTTTTTTTTAAATGGTGCACTATTATGCACGATTAAAAATCTCATAATGGCCTTTGATAAGTTTCACGAGCGAGCCATTGATACAAGATATGAGGTAAGGTATACATCAGGCAAGCCTTGTCATGTGCAAAATACTGCGCGTACGGCAGCTAGTTCACGCGAGTGATCTTGCGCGTGCGATCGTACTGCTAAGAAATTCTTTACATGAGCATGCTCAGATCAAGTTTTAAAACAACTAAGAAAAGAATTGTAAGGTGTAGCAAAGATAACATCAATCAAAAAATTTACTTAAACAAGGAATCTACCGTAGTTTAAACTAAGCCTGTTTTACTTCATCCATTCCGCGACATTGGCCATCTCAATATCTATATTCCTTTGTAGATATGCACTATCAGTAGAGGAACAGTTTATGCTTGTATCATCAGAGTAAATGTTGGGAGTTGCGCCTTGAAGAGAACGTTCAAAATCATTAATGTATATGTTGAATAGTAAGGGCCTCAAGCACGACCCCTGAGGAACGCCACGATCTGTTCTATTTGCAGGTGATTTCTGGCCCTCAACATAGCAGAGCTGCTTTATATTTTTAAGGTGTATTTTGAACCAGCAATATGTTTTCCCACAAATACCAAATGCTGATATTTTAAAGGATATCACGGTCGACCGTAGCAAAAGCTTGTCACAGGTCCAAAAATATGCTCACACTTAGAGGTAGTTCATACGATGAGCCGTAGCTGAGCTGAAGCTATGCATTTAGCAATTTGAGTAGTTAAGTTCATCGTCGGTTCAGCGTATGAAACCACAGAAAAGCATCGGCTCGAGCCACAGTCACGCTGTTTATTGGTTCAACACTGGCTCATCTCGTCCGGTCGCGCCATTGCTGAACCAATGCTATAATACAGCGCTTCCCCATTCGTTTTCACCGCTGCACCCCCTGAGACTGACGCGGACAATCTCGCACCCCCTTGTTTTGAATGAAACAAAAAAAGGCTTAAAAACATAATGAAAAGCGGACGTTCGGACACCGTTTCTTGTCAAAAAATGCAGTTTTCTAGAAGTCGTGATGTTTCGTTCAATGGATTTGCTGGCCTGTAGTGACCAGTTATGAAAAAAATATCTTAACTGATATTCTTTGCGACGAAAAAATATATTTACTTCGTCTTTCACAATTGATTTTTGCACCCTCACGAACTACAGCTCGCACCCCCTATCGGGAAGCGCTGCTATAATAGGTTCGGGTCATCTATGACTCAGCGTATGAACTAGCTCTTAGGCATAGATAATAGAAGGAGAACTGGATTGGAAATTAGAATAATGGAACAAAAGGCGCCCTTTGTTTTTGTACCCCCAGCGATGCGTTTACCGACAAATTTCGAGGATAGTGCAAACAACATTTCCGGTCACTGGCGATTACTTGCGGAGTATTGATAGCTAGAGGTAACAAGAATGGATTTGTATGATGATATCGACTTCAATGATGCTGAATTCAATGATTTTACAACAGTAAGTACCACTTTATATGCTCAATAGATATGATGTAAAACTATGGAGAATTTCAATCTTTATTCTGCGAAAAACAAAGTGGCATTAATCCCAACAATTCCTAGGCCTAAGGATTTTTAGGATGTGATGTCTAATTTGTTGGCTTCAAGACTGAGAAGTTCTATTTTTGTTTATCTTTATAGGATATACTTATCCGCTATTGTGACGAAAGAAGTATACCCAATTTGAAAATGGAGCCTGTTAGACAAAAAACAAAGAGGGCTAAATCCAGGGCTGCTGAAGAAGAGTCCCCTCTTGACCCACTCAAAGTACGACAGCTGACACAAAAGTCCTTCCTTAGGATGGGAAAAGATGAAATGCTCTGTGAAAAGTACGGTTTGCAGTTTTCGATACTACATTCTTGCGAGCCTCTTCCAGATCTTAAAAGTCTTTGTCCATTTCTGGACGAATTGTTCAAAGGGAATACTAACATTGTAAAAGTGGATGATTGCCTGAAGGCCTTTCATCATTTGTCATCCAATGCTGAGGTTATGAATAATCTGCAGAAAAACCTTTGCAACACTGCAAGTGACTTTGTTGCATGGTTTCTTTTTACATTTATGCATGTGGTAGCTGAAGAGTTCTCAGAAAAGGCTCAATCAGATGTATTTTGTGAACAATTACCAAAGGTCATTTCAGAAGAAGAAAAAGATGTTATATTTTACATTGCTGGTTCAGTGATATCAAAGCTTTTGAAGAGAATGAATAGGCTTCTACATTCTGTGAAAGAAACTAAAAATGCAGTTGCAGACAAGATTCATGAAGATATATCAAGATTGAATCGTCTTGTAGATCACTGCAGCACTGTAACCAGCAACAAAACATTGACAGAAACTCTGAACAGAGGTGGATTGAAATTCCCAAAAAAGCCAGTTTTTAGTATTTTTTGTCATACTGAGCAAGTTTTTTGCTCAAAAGTTGGGGAATTGTCATCTAAAATTGATATAGCACAGATTTTAGAGGACTGCGTTAATGATGAAGAAAAAAAAAAGAACTTCTTTGAAGCCATTGAGGAAAACAGTGAGGAAAGTATATCAATTTTGAGGGCATGTGTTGCCCTTTATCTAAAAATAAGGACACATAGTCATGCAAAAAATATTGCTGAAATGTACAGGAAGAAAACACAGACACTTAAAAGGAAGAAGGGAATCAGATCTGAACTCAAGGCAAAAGATGATAAATAAATTATTAATGAACTATCATGAACTTTATCTTGTACAATGTATATTCATAAGCCAAGAGTGTGCAGTGTGTAGACTAATCAGTGACATAAAATTTACTTATATTTGACTGTAAATACATGGGAAAACAACTTTGAAGCCTCGAAACTGTCCCCCAGGGTTTTTATTGTATACTAATCAGCAATGCTACTGAGATACTTGAAGATCAGGAAAATTTGAAATATTTCTCTACAAATGTTCATAAGTCTGATAGCAACTCAAACAGTCTTCTCATTATTGAAAAGAAAGTTATATCAAAATAAAAGGAAGGAAAATTTGACAGGGGATTGATTTCTAAGGCAACATTTTCTGGGGCTCTAAAATGCAAACCCCTACTCTTTATAAAACAACCTTGTCATTCTCATAAGTATAAAATGGCTGGTGAAATGATGCCACTATAATTTGAAGTAAGGACTTGGGGGTGATCTCTAGTTGTAAGTAATAAGACCAATTCCCTTTAATGGCCAAGGCAACCTAGACTGAAAATTAAATGGTAGCATTGTGATTCTCTATCTTGTACGTAATATTATGTTAGTGTTTTTTAAATACCTCTTGTAGAACATTTTTTATCATACCTTGGAATTGTATGGCTTGCTTATTTGAAAATGCATACCCTTGTATATTTTGCCATAAGGTTGTCTTCCCTGGATAATCATGCCTTATTTCTGAAGCTTTATGTATAGGCATTCAATTGAACTTTTGCATCCATTGACATAATCCATGGTAAAGGATTCAGCACTTACTGGAAAGTGATCCTAAGAAAACTGTTCATGATTAAAAATGTGATGGTCAATCTTGCAATGATGATGTCATAGTTGCTCTAATCTTTGGAAAATTTAACTTCTCCAATATGGAGAATTTTGTTACAGCAACCTAAAAATCATCACATGCCCTAATTAGGATATTAATAAATTTTTGAAAGAGCAACCCCTCCTTTTGAATGACTACACCTAAATACAATGAAATTCCAGAAACAGTCTAAAATCTTACAGAAGTAAGATACCACTACAAAAGTCATTGTCTTTTCCGTCTCTTCAAAGGGCTGTTA
>WIPJ01067655.1:172946-186819 GCA_018155075.1 Cassiopea andromeda
TTTAGATTTACTTTAGCATATTGAGTTTCAAACTTTAGGCCACTAACAGAAATCTACATTTTAAACATCTCCCAATGATATCATGACTTAAGTTTTTTCTGAATTCCTTTGAACAAAAACGGCGCATTGGCCTACTTTATAGCAGATTTAAAGGATTCCCATAAGAACTCCTAAAATATATTGAAAGGATGGCGAAAAAATCAAACCAACAAGGCAAAACGATTCCCAACAATTATCGATGAAAGGTTGAGAATTCAATGTTTTGAAACTCAAATTTACCAAGATTCTTGGACTAAATTCAGCAGAATGTTAAAAAGAAAGAACTAACCTTGATATTGGCACTCTGGTTTAAAATGAGCAGAGCATATAAAGCTTTTTCGGGGGTTGAAACCTTTGTCTTGTCGATTCACGACTGCGATCAATGTTTTAGCCCATGCTTCATCTTTCTCACCAGTAGGTATTTTGTAGAATCGAACACTAGGAAATTTGGACTTGCTATAGTGCCTACCGCAATTAACAATAGCACAGTGAGCTCCAGGCATTTTGATTCTCGCACAATTTCGGCATTTCTAGCAATCAACAAGGCAGTTCGAGAATTCTAGCGTTAGGCCGGAAATAGAGCTTGCACTCTGCCCAAGAAACAAAGCAAATCCTAAGATAACCCTTTTATCTTGCCGGCTGTCCAATCCAGTTCTCCTTCTATTATCTATGCTCTTAGGTAACTCAAGTTAAGTTCCAACAAAGCCTGCTTTTTACCAGAAAACCTGACACTATCCATGCAGCAGTTCACAGCTCTCGTAACACTTCAGCCCTGCAATGTATCATGTATCCTGGAAATGTCAGAGTAATATAGGATAGCAGGGCAATGACTGGAATCATTAATCTGGGGGGGGGCGAAATTTGTCTTTCCTTCACCTTGGGGGCCATTACATTAATGCATTAAGGATGTGCCTGATAGAATATTCAGTCATGAATCCTGCAGAGAGGCGGGGTTTTTCAACTTGCGGTTCAGCACATAATGTATGGCTCTGAGGAAGCTTGTTGAGCTCGAACGAAAAAATCTATCCGCTAGAACATACTTATGTAATGACAGAAGCTTGTAAGAAAGTGAGTATAGGTAAAAATGGCACACTTACTTATGTAATAATAGGCGAAACACAGCTAGAAATGGAGTTGTGAAAGATAATAGAATTTAACTGAACCTGCTTTGCAGGCTGTTCAATCCCATCTGCAACCAAGAACTAATTTTTCAATATAGCGTCGCTAGATTTCATGTGCAGTTCGAAATTTTTCTATAGAAAACTGTTGGCGGGGTAGTCAAGACATTGCCTTCCTTACCCCTCTAGGCCTACGTGCCTGTAACAGAATTTATGTTCGTTTGGGCTTACTCTTTTGTGCTTAATGTAGGGGGTGGAATTAGCAGGGGGTGAATATTTTTCTAGATTTCCATAGAGGGAGGAGTAGTAATAAAATGGCCTACCGGGAAAATCGTAACAACCCTGAAAGAAGTAGAAGAATTTATGATCCCATTAACGAAAATTCGATGGAGTGGTAGACAGTGTTCCATCTGACAAGGGTTGTGAAGTGCTTGATGGAGAGTTGACTCATGAATAATGGGATGAAAACGACAGTGAAAGTTTTGCTGATAGTGACGATGTCCACATTTTGCTAAAATGGGGGGTCATTATAAAATGCTATTAGAGGTGAAAAATTTCAAAAAGCGCAATATGACCCCCCTACAATTTAGCACAGAAGAATATATTGTCATGGTTTCACGGTCTTTATTATTCTTTGGATGGCGTGCTTGTTCAAGAATGAGCAAATGTAATTTAGGAAATCTGATCTAATTAAGAGTATAATCCTATCAAATAGAAACAATTCTTCCATTGTTCACCAAAGGTTCTTGGAATGCCAAGGGCAGTACTATTTTCATATCTTTTCCTAGCTATCTGCACTTGGTTCTGCTTGATTGGAGTGCAAATGACATTTTTACAGGTTGCAAGGCTTATGTCGTTTTCCAAGGGTATTCAACAGAATTGTGTATCTGTCCAGGGGCTAGGCCCTACTATTTTTAGTAAAATGGCAATAGTGCCCTTGTTCGTAGTGCCCCAGGGGGGTCACTCCAGCCTTCTATGTACGGGGGTCCATCCGATATTTTTGGGTAAGGACTCGTGTTGTGACCTGATACTTTTTTGGGGGGGGGGAGGTTTCCAGTGATGGCACGTGATAGCAGTTTGTTGCACTCAACGCCATTTTGAATGTGTCTCATCAAGTAATCTATTTGATATATTTGGGCCTGGGCAAGATTTTTGGTACTTTTGGGTGAATTGTGGAATGCTCTCATACAGAAGGCGTAGTGTAAAAAATGTTCCGGGGTACTGCGCCTCCTAGTCCTTCTTTGCTCTTCCATAGGTTGAGTAGCAATTAGGCTCATTGGGTTAGAACGAGGCGAAGTTAGTCAAAATTCCGCGCTATTTGTTCCATCTATAAATCTAAAAAAACAGTATTTCAAGGCCTTGCCTTCTTCAAGAAGTTGTTAATGTTCTTTTTTAGTGAAATGAAGCCCGAACATTCCTAGTAGCGCATCCTGCTGAAGGCAAGTTTTTGGTGGATTTCCCTGCGAATTCACTAAAACCCAGTAAAAGTGTTTGATAAGTGATTCACCTCTCGAATTGTGGATACTGATAGGAAGTATTTAGTCACTAAACTAATTTGTTTCTAAATTCTTTGTCCCTCCCACTATTCTTTATAAATACTTCTGCCTGTGGAATCCGTTTTCTTTCAGGTATTTGATCAGGTGGCCACCCTGTGATTTAAATGAATCATAAACTAGTCACATGATTGACATTGCGTCCTCAGGAGACATTTCACTGCTGTGCTGAGTAGCACATCACATGAATATGGTGATGGAGTTTGCCTAGAGAGTTAATAACCCGATTGTCATATCATTATACCATGCTTCAAAATGTTCTCAAGACTGTTTAATATACCTAGAAAGGAAGAGAAAAAAGAAGCACCTTGTGAATGGTGAGTAGCCTCGACAGTAACAGCTCCTGATTGTAGAAGATTGGTGCTTCAGATTAGGCCACACTTTACCCGCCTCTGCTGGTTCGATTATTTCAAATCGTTGATTCATCATAAGCTGTCATAGGTTATGGTGGTATGTTACTGAGCATTGCAGCACTTTAGTAATCAAATTGATCTCTTATTTTGCAGGCACCTTTCCTTGGACGATTTTCAAGCTGCCCCGAGGTAGTATTGCCATTAACAATAACAAACGTATATAAACAAATTACACCCACACAGGCCTTTACGGTTTGGTTTTAGCTCTCTTATGCCACAAGATTTTACTTTAATTTTTTGTTATTTCTTGATTGCCATCATTTGATCGAACTACTGATGTGCCTATGTTGGCGGTAAAATTGGACTAGAGAGATGACTGTAATGTTGATTCAGATACAGTGCCAATTAGCTTCCTTTTTGGGCTCCAAAACAATTTCAAGGAGAAATACTTGTTTGCTTCTCCCGCAAAACATCCTTTATAATTGATCAAATTCAACTCAAAAGTCTTATGTGGTGTATTTTTCCATTGATATTTAGGGAGCTGCTAAGATTTATTAAAGTCCCAGAAAATGTGTACATTTTTATTAGCTTAGAAGCTGTAAGCTTTATGTCCTTTGTTGTGGCTTCAGTTACATATAAAAAATGTCAACTGAAATTATATAGTTTTGTGGTAAGGGAGTTTGAATCTCAAAGACAATTTCTTGTTAAGTCAGTGCTGAATGTTCACAGGCACCTTCACTTTTTGGTACATGGTGCAGTATCAACTGACAACTAGCATACAATATTCTTTCCATTTTCTAAGTAGTGTGTCTTTGAATTGCTATTAGAAAAGTGGCCAAGCTGGCTTGTTGAAAAATTTGGTCTGTAAGTTATATCTGCTATTGGAAAGGAGTTTGGCCATTCAAAGATGACACCTGGTTCCTTTATGGGTGGAGTACGTTGCTCCTTATCTAATTAATATTATCCACCTCCCTATCAAAAGGTCACTCTTCCAACTACCCATCTTTTGTCACAAAATGAGGGGTGTATACTACTGATGTGCAGGCATTGCACTTAATATTAACCCCCCCTCCTCTAGCTCTCTCTACTAAATTATATGGTAGATTACTTTTGGTATTTGATAAATGGCTTACAAAAATATTTTAGATTAGAGGCCATCTTTTCTTTATTTCAAAACTCTTCCTATGTATAGGCCAATCTAAAGCACACTTGACTTATTTGGTCAAAATCAGTGTATTGCCCACTAGATTGGATTCTAAGCATCATGCTGTGTAGCTTACTACCTATATAGCTGGCATGATAAAAGGTATTTTTATCACAGCCCTAGCTAAATCAGTATTATTATCATTGCAGAACCATTTTTCTTGTCAGCATGCTAGAAAATATTTCTTAATGCCTCAAACCATGAAAATTGTTGTCAAACTGCCTCCAAAGTATCACAGGTTTTCATCAAGATAATGCCTGTAGAGCCCATCTCAATAATTTCTAGAAATGCCTCCATTCTAATGCCAGATTTATAATGTTCTTCTGACCAGTAGTTGGGTGGTTGTACACTTTTTCCAGTCCTGCTTATCACCCTCATTGCAATTATTTTTGTGGTCCCAATCATCATCAACAACAGCCTCATCACAATGAATGTCATTGTTGCTACCATATCTTTGCAGCTTGTATCACTAAAATCCTTCAGTCATTGCCATTACCACCTTATCATCATCATCCTAATGTCATCATAAGCATGATCATCATCATATTCTACTTAACTTTTAAGGCTCAGTCAAGCCTACCATTAGAAACATGTTTATACTGTTTCACATATAGAAGCAATTTTCATGGTCTAATATGTGTTTTTTTATAAGAAACATGTATAGAGGACACATGAGACTGAAATTAGGCAAGAATAAAAAAACAGTTAGGAAACATAGGCAGACTGAGTTTCAAATAATAACGTTCAAAAACTGTTTTTATTAGTAAATTTTCATTAAACTAGCAAGAAAATAGAATTAACATCCATGGCATGCCTCACAAAACCTGAGCATGGTTTTTCTGACATCACAATTACTTTATCTGGGTTGTTTTTGTCATTGGAAGTCTTTAAATTTAAGAAAAATTTAGGGTTGGATTTGACAAAATATTAAGAAACATCAAGGCTGAAGTCAGAGAGTTTGTTTCTTATAAAAAATGTGTATATTGTTTAATGGTGCAGATGATATAATGGGAAAAGCTGTTTATTGGCCCTGGGTCTTTGGATTGAAAGCATTTTAGCTTTGCAGCACCTTAAACTCAACCATACACAAAGCCTGCTTTTTGCATATGATTAATCACTTATAAGATTATTGTTTTCCAGTTCTTGCATGCCCTACCCCTAATGTCTCTTGATTTGCTATTGCTTGATTGCTTGAGCTGTGATTGCTTGATTGCTTGATTGTGGTTACACGTTGAAAAAATTCCCCATTGTGATTTATATATCACACAACAAAAGTCATTCACATGGGCGCTTTGCAAATAGTTTAGTGGACAGCATAGGCATAGTAGAAGGGTGATAAGGGGCTGCAGCCCCCAGTTGGACAAAAAGCATTTGATTAGAGCAATTTGTTTTGAAAGAGCACTAGCAAATTTCGTACTCTATCCCAAACGTCCTTGCCCATGGCTGAGAGTTTACAGCCCCCTAGATATAAAGTCCTCCTGCACCCATGCTCAGAGACACTCATTAAGTCCGTATGCCTCTTTCCAGGCGGTCTTATATTTCTCATTTGCCTCAAGGCCTCTGAAAATTGCCAATGACCCAGCACACGGGTCCTCCCTTGCAGGAACTTTTCCTAGCTACGAACCTATATGGAGCCCACGTTGATATTTACCAATTGGGTGATAATGATTAAGACCGATTTAATTTCTACCCCTTGATTTCTACTCAATGCAATCAGATGGTGCACTGATAGCAGAGTCGTCTTGGCGGATGCTTGTTAAATGACATCACATTTGGTTTTGTTTGAATCCTTTTTAATGTTGTCTCAATCCCATTGTTGCGCTTTTCATCCTCCTGCCTGATTTCATCAATCGAACACGCCACGCCTCCTTCGCACTGGAAGTCGCATGATCTGTGGCTTGTCACATGAGTGGCCTCTTCACAATGGCTGCAATCTTCTTAAGTAAGTCCTAGGTTCTACAACTGCATTGTGTTTCAGCAACCTTTGGTCTTTTTGCATAAATCATTTTTTCCTTGGCAAGAACGGCACAATCCGATCACATGTCTACTGCTGCAGGGATAAAGTTTACATTATATACCACCATATTACGGATGGATTTGTGGAGTTTGTGGATAATTAAAGTTAGAAAACCCAACTTGTGAATGATGCTGGTGTTTCATAAGAAGCCGAAATGGAATCAATTGTCTTGCCTTTGGGCCCTACAAGGTGGTTTAATTTGTTTACATTTCAAAAAGTCAATTTTTTAGCCCTTTCGCAGACATTAGGAAATTTAAGTTGAACGGTGAATGTTGTCTTTTTTGTTCATATTGTTCATTATACATAGTCTGATTTATAAAGCTGGGCTTCAAATGAAAGCTACTGAAACCATCAGTTAATGAAATAGCCCTTTGCTAAAAAGCTGTTTTAAAGGCTAGATTTTAATTGTATGTAAAGACGCTATTAAATGTATCGTTGCCACATCGAGAACATGCACGAACTGTTTTTGAGACATGGCTCATGCCTGTGCTCCTAGTTCACCCTCTAAGAAGACAGTCGAGATGCCAAGGTCATGACACTTCCAAATGTATGGTGCACAACTTTCTCGAAGATTTGCGCAGCTGCTCTATTTTTGGCTCCTGCTAGCAGCTCGTGACACAAATAGATATTTAGATTTTAAAGTAAAGCGAATGATATACCCGAGCAGTTTCTGCAGCATCTGTTTATCCTATATACATTAAACTGTATACACGTTCATTATTTTATAGAGAAAAATTGTTTTTGCCCAGTACTGAAATCTTTTTAGCTTTTTGACGATTCCAACATCAAGACTTTCTCAAGACTGTATTAACAAAGATTTTTGGCGTTCGATGTTTTGCGCATACAATTTGGTGGAAATCGAAGAAGTTTCATGGAAATGATGATAAATGCTACTAAATAACAGAAATTAAACTGTTAGAGGGTAGCCAACATCTCATACATGACATTTTGTACACAGTCATATCGAATTTTAAATACATATTCACTTATAAACTTTCTCAGATCTCAAAAATCCAGTACTGAACCAGGGTGGCCAATAAACCCTGGAAACTTCTGCATTTTTTATTCCTGTATCGCAGGGGAGGAGGATCTATGAGGTTATTGGTGGGTAAAAACAGCATATCATTTTTCGTTTGCTAAGCAGCCTCCTTGTCCAATAACGGACACAAAAGTTCAAGTAAAAGGCAGAATGAAAGGTGGATGGGTACAAGCGGGAGATCTATATGTGATAATTATATTTTTCGAAAGCATAGTCAAAAATCCCCTGGAAAACACCTGAAATTTGGCAGCAAATCTCCTGGAAAACCCTGGAAAAGAATTTCATTTCACCGTAGGCCACCCTGTGAAATTCCCTAACTCTTTGAGCAGCAGAGTACTATCTTATTATCAGCCACTTTCTTATCAAAAAAACGTGTGCCTCCCTCACTACTCAAACAAAGATTTTTTTAACACCAAGGCGACTTTAGAGATAGCGAGGGGGCTGTCTTAAAGCTAACTCTACTCTTTAAGCACCAGCTGATTGCATCTTTTTCACAACGATGGCATGTTTTGTGTAAATGCATGTATCTTTCTGGTAGATAATTTCTCTGCATACAGTTGATGCATAAATGGATAGCGTTGGGATTTTCTTTCTTCTGATATCGTATCAGGATTTAAATAGCCTATTTTGAAAATGTTTCATTTGACTGTCTATAGATATCCTTTATCATCTAGCTATGATTTGTCAAATGTTTAGAGGAATTATAGCCAAAGATGGGATAATTAGTATAGAGCAATTTTTGCTAATTTCCTTACCTTTTTACTTCAGGTTGCCAAAAATCAACAAAGGGAACATCCGCGTTCTTATTTTTAGAGACTGTGACAAGAACGGAAAATATTTGATACTTGATTCGGATGCAGTTGCGGAAGTGAAGGAGGATGAGGTAAATTTGTTTCCCGTTTTAAATGATACTTTAAGTACGAATTCCTTACTATAACTCTTTTCATATATCTTCTTTATTGCTTTTGTATAGATTTTATACTCGTATTTAGGTTTTTTATGATTTTTTTTATATCCTACCTATATTTTTGAAATGATCCTTTTTACGTCATATAATTAGTTTCATTAGTGGCGTACTGAAGGACTTTTGATTAGGGGATGTAGCAACAGAGATTCACCAATTGGCTACTAGATGTCCCAGAATTACCGACAAACGATGATCAATTACCGACAAACGATGATCAATTACCGACAAACGATGAAAAGTTACCGACAAACGACGATCAATTACCGACAAACGATGGTCGATTACCGACAAACTATGGAATTACCAATGGTTTCAAAAAAGTGGGGCGTGACACCCTACAACCACTACTTCGCCACGCCCATTAGTTTCATGTGTTATATAGCCATCTGTTTGATCATTGTAATCCCCCTTCTGATTGTTCTGACGTGTTTGACTTTCATAGCGTATTTTTCTAGACACCACCCACAAGCAAGCAACTTAAATATTCTCAGAATTCCAACTCACGATCCTTGCCTTCAAAGTACAAGGTACGACTGATAATACTTCAATTATGTCAACAGAGCAAAATTGTATGACATGCAACCCTATAACTTGTGACCAAAATTATGCTAAAGAGCGTGTGTTGAACTGCAGTTTTCAAATTTTTAAACGCTCACGTCCTTGGATTTAGCTTGCACTTACGGATTAAAAGAGCTTGATTTGAGTCGGGTGTAATCAATAGGCTTTTGTACTGCTAGAATCAGCAACTATTCAAAATTGAATAAAATGGCGATTGTAACCGCACCACCATTCTGTAGTGTTTTGGGGCCGTTATTTTGTTGTGGAGTTATGTTGTGTGCTCAATCACATACCTCCCATTATGAAATATAGATCGTCACTCGAAGGCCTAGCTCTCTTTGATCTTCTATCGGTTACGGCGTTTTTGCAAACCACTCATAATATCCGGTCTTAAGCCTTTATTTATGTCAATTGAATGTGTATACACGTTTCTTTTTATAAGAAAATCACCATTTTGCCTGAGCCTCAATTTTCGTAGCTTTTTTGGAAATTGAGCTTGAGATTTTCTTAATTTTTCTTAACTTTTACTGGAATAAACGGGATAAAATGTGTTACCCTTTCTCTGTTAATCTTGTATGCTCCAATTTGAATTTTATCTTTAACATTTTTAGTATAATAATGACGTAATATCGATTTTTGGCCTACAAAAACACTTAACCTGGAATTGAACCTTGCGATTTTCTTAAGATGTTTTAAAGATTTTGGCCATTTTGGCCTCATTTTCTTATATACTTTTTTCTTATAAAAAATGTGTATGTTATGTCAGCATCCAATGTTAGGTATGAAAAGAGAAGGGACACTAAGATTTATTGTCTATACATGCATCAACATTTGCTCGCATCCTGCTCTTTCTGAGACAAATGAAATAAAGAGTTCATTAGCGTAACGTCACGGCAATTCGACTTTTAGACCATATTGATTTTGGCTCTAAATCAGTGCTTCTGAACCTTTTTGATCTAACCGCCCCCCCAATTCAACGAATTTTTTAAAACGCCCCCCTGCTCTCGAAATATACTTTCTTTCATCAGTTTCATAAGTAAATATATTATATCATACCTTCTCAAAACGCCCCCCTAAATTCTCAAAACGCCCCTTTGGGGGCGATATCGCCCCCGTTGAGAATCACCGCTCTAAATTCTGAAAAAGCACTTTGAAATAGCTACTACTGACATATTTCAGCTTGATCTGAAAAGTGATAATCGAGATATAGGCAACTGAATGCTGATATAGTTCCTATCAAATCACTGTATTTTGAGGCTGGTTCTAAACGTTTAGAACAAGGAGAAAAATACAGTGATTTGTATGGCAAGTTTTATATCTTCAAATGGTCGTATTTCAGCCTATTTTAACAATATTAATCTAAAATTGCCAACATACAGGCGCGCAACTAGGAATTTTTGAAGGCAGGGGTCCAGTCGACGGAAAAGGGCACAACTAAAACTTTTCATAGAAATTACGGCCTTCAAATACAGTTTTGCAGATTCATAATTAGTGAAAATACTGTGTAGAGGTTCACCGACATCGTTGTTCTGAAGGTCAGTGATTCTTATTGCTATTTCCTGTCTGAGGAGAGAGGAGAAAATATGGGGGTGAAGACGAAGCCCCCGGGCAATTTTTGGAACCACGCCTTTTCCATGTTAGGGAAGCGCCCTTTTTGAATAGAGGGGGCACTACCAAAAAGGGTACTTTCGTTCTTTCGCTGAAAAGGGCAGGGGTCTAGACCCCCAGGACTCGTACCCTTGCTGCGCGCTTGACATATGCCTAATTTGAGTTGTGCTTTCACTTCTTGTTGTCAAAATATGAAAATTCTGAAAATAAACTTTCATGAAGTCGTCACTGGTGAACTCCATTACGGTGCCTTTGTGCAAGAAATCTTGTCCTTTGTGCTATCAGTTGGCTCTCCTACCTTGACCTTGTGCTCGTTGATTTCTACACCTTCACCTTTAGCGCCTCAAGCCGCAATCAGATATCAAGATGCTTGGAGAAATGGTTTTTGGGTCTGTGACAATGACTTACAGAGGATCAATAGTCAAAGTGCACCATATAAGGTGGGATGCTTTTTGCATATTAGCATAACTGTACTTGTTCAAATGTGTAATCCTGTGTAGATGCAAATGGCTGATTTGGTAATAAGTGAAACTTGAAAGATTGCATATCGACATTCGCACTTAGATCTTTCTGTTTTATGCAGATAATGGGAATATTTAGTTAGTGGTGTCGTTTTTGTTTGATTTAATTCGTAAAATAGTCAGGAATATTGCAATCTTCGAGCTTTGTCATGTATAAAAACGATCCTTTCATTAGCAAATACCAATGTCTTCAAGCCTGGACTTATATTTCGATATATTCTTTCCACAGAACGCCCCCTCAGTTACTTTTGACTAAAGTTTTTACACGGCGCACACGATCCTCTGCCACATCTGTAGGGTATGTATTGAATATTCTCATGGTAATAGAATTTAAATTAATTTATTGTTCTGTGTCTTTAAATCAACTACGCTTTCTATTTGTATTTGTTTTCGTTATTGTTTGGAAGACAAAAGATAAGCATCTCATGACAGGCCTGAGAATGTTGTGATCACAATTGGTTGGAAAAAAGCACGAGGAATTAGGAAAATACCACTTGCATTCGTTGCTTTGCTTTTGTTTGCTTGTTAATTGTAAATAATTAATTAGTAATTAGAGCTCGTGCAGGTCCTTGAACTCCTTGAAAAATGGCGGAATTTGAAATTTTGTTTCCAGGGCACTTGAAACTTAAGAGTTTTTCCTTGAAAATTGATCATGCTTCTTGAAAGTTATGACTGTTTACTGTTTAGTTCGTTAGAAGTGACAAGATATGATGATTATGATGACTTCGTTAGCAGCAATAAACAAAGCAAAAAATAATTTAAAGAAATATCGAAAAGAAAGTGTAAAGAAAATCGTACAAGAAAACTCGTGATATGCCAAGAAATGTCTCGTTTTCGGTATTTTGGTCTTCCTGTCTATTGACGCATGTGCTGTGAATGTTAATTTAGGGCTCCTTGAAAATTTTTATTTTAGTCCTTGAATGATGGTTAAAACTCCTTGAATTTGCAGATCAAAATCCTGCACGAGTCTTGGTAACTGTTGTTATCATTTATTATATTTGAGATTGACAACAAGGCAAGAGATGCAAGTAGAATTGTCCAAGTTGCTGTCAATTGGGGTAGAAGGGCTATGTATTTTAAGTAAATTTATTTTTAGAAAAGGAATTGATTCTTGCCGAATATCATGGCTTGACTGTTGATTTCTTTTTCAAAGTGAACCAGCTGCTGCTAGCTTGTCACATGCAAGTACCATGGTGGAGCAAGGACGAAATTACTCGAGTGACGCAATTGAAATTCCTGTCATGAGCAGCAGTCCAGATAGAACAATTCCAGGTTCGTGATTTACCCTTTGGAACAATCAGTTGAGGTCAATTTCCAGCTATGTTTCGAAGTCAAGGCTGTTTCTTACGACTGAATTGAATCAGAACCGCATCCCAGCTTTGATATAACTGGGATACAAATTTATTGAATCTAATTCTAGTCATCGGTCAAATAGTGTATTAATGTGTGTAAAAAATGTAGAAAAGAGACCTTGATTTTATTATTGAGGTTGGGGCGGATGGTTGCTTTGATTTTCGTAGGAATGATCGGTTGAATGAGTGAATGAATGAATGAATGAACAAGTGAATGAATGAATGAACAAGTGAATGAATGAATGAACAAGTGAATGAATGATTGAGTGACCGATTGACTTTATGATTGAATGATTGTTGAAGAATTAAAACTGAAATGATAGCTTTGACTTAAATTTTATATCCAAGCATAGTCTACATCAGAATTATAGAGATTTCTCGTAAATCATACAACGTCTGTTGACCCCCCTCCCCTGAGCGGCTTGTTGATTGGGTACTTCGTGATTAGATCTGAAAAAATGGTATCTTAATTGAAAGGGATCTATGACTTCTATGGAATATGAGAAGTAGAAGTGAAAGATATTTACTTTTCTTTCTTTATTTAATAAATGAGAGGATGTGTTTAAATATCCAATTTATATACCAATTTTTTCTTAGTTGTTATTAGTTTCTATCTTAGAAATACCTGCGCTACGTCATGCCATTTTGAAACTTTGCACTCAAATATAGTCGATATCTAGGCCTTCGGCACCATACAACTTTGTTGATTAGTAACTTTTTGAGAAGTAGGCTTATAAAAGATGGCAGCTTACATGAGCATTCACTGTAGTAATTCTTGTATATTCATGCTGACCAGAGCTTTGTATTCAATTTTCAGGATCTATACCTATACCTGGATTGAGAACTCCGTCATTCTGCAGCAAGTCGAATCTTAGTTTGAATTCTACCAACAGCTTGGATAGTAAGTCTTTTTCCCTATCCACTACCACGTTTGTAGGAATTGCTAATGAAAAAAGTACTCCTTGTATGCAGCATTAACAATGTCTCCGCTTGTTTGAGTACAGTAACCTTATCAGATGATGCTTGCTAGCAGAGAATGTCTTGTTACGAAACTTTAGTTATTTTGTCCTCAGTTTCTATTTTTTAGTTAACATGAAAGGAAGAGATCCTTTCTCTGCTGGATAAAAGGGATATTTTCCTTCATCTTTATTCTTATTATAGAAGTCACTAACTTTTTCATTGGTGTATGAGTGAGCAGAACAGCCGAGAGGGGGGCGGAGGGCCAAGGTATCCAGGCCCTCAACGTCTTAGGGACCTTACAGCTCCAAGGGCCTCACAAGGCAAGAATAGCAATGATTTTCCAGGGTTGATACCTAGACCTTTCATATTTTCTGCTCGCTTCACTTTCAGGGTCCTGATGGCTCTATTATGCCCCATGTACTCCTAATTCTCTCACTGGCTCTGTGAGTGAGTGAATAGATGAGTGTATGTATGTATGGATGTATATATGTATGTATGGATGGATGTATGTATGTATGTATGTATGTATGTATGTATGTATGTATGTATGGATGGATGGATGGATGGATGGATGGATGGATGGA
>WIPJ01067655.1:187037-212649 GCA_018155075.1 Cassiopea andromeda
ATGTATGTATGTATGTATGTATGTATGTATGTATGTATGTATGTATGTATGTATGTATGTATGTATGTATGTATGTATGTATGTATGTATGTATGTATGTATGTATGCATGTATGTATGTATGGATGTATGTATGTATGGATGTATGTATGTATGTATGGATGTATGTATGTATGTATGTATGGATGGATGGATGAATGAATGAATGACTGAATGAATGAATGAATGAAAGAGTACTAGAAATCATGTGAAGTATAATGTGTGGCAAATATCATTAGATTAATAGTCTACAGTTTCTCAATTTGTATGGCTACTAAATGAATTTTCATTTTTTCATTTAGAATAACTTTTCTCGATTTTACTTGCAGGCCTGAATATATCAGACAGTATGACCTCATTACATTCCTTGTCACCTTCTCCTGGTGCCAGCTTAAATCGTCGGTGGCAGAGAAGTCAAATGACTCGTTTACATAATTATCAATACTCGAAGCCAAAGATGGACACATTTGATGAGGTAATAAAACACTGCTTACTCATGCTTTATCTGAAATTGTTATTGGCCTAAGTTTTTTTATCAAGTTTTTAGTTGATTAGACTTGTGAAGAACAGGATAGATTATACACACACTTCACATTTCACAGAAGATTTGGAGAAGTACAGCCAAATGAATGCCAAGTAAAGCCCCTTAGATTATCGTTTTGGAAATCTTGCGTCTATCAAAGTTGTCTGCGTTAATTCCTTCTAACGTAGAGGAACCAATGGCGCTCCAACGTGACTAATAAAGGACAGTACAGACAGACGTGCTGAACCATTTGCAGATGTAGTTAGCCATCGTTAAAAGATGCAAGACAGCTATGGACTTCTAAAGATCCTAGCGTCGTCTCAATACCTAAGTAGACGCCCCTCAAAGTTATAAAAACCATTTTCATCCACTATATCTCATAAATTTACTGTATCCAGGATACATTAAAAAAATCAGAAGTATTAATTCAGATGGAATATGCCTTTTTCTGCTAAGTATAACCTTACAGATGGATATGATCATTTTTCTGCCTCATCAATACATCATTTTGAATTAGTAATTGCAATTTTGTTAGCATTGCAGATGAGAATAGAAGTTTCATAATTTGCTAACTAGTAATGTTTTTAGTAAAGTACCACGACAAGAAAGAGATTTCTTTAATCCAAACTTGATCTTATACATAACCACGAGCTATATAATCATGAATATGTCGCTCTTAATTATGTCCTAGGTTAAGTTTGGATTAAGGAATCTCTCTTTTTTTATCGCCGTCCTATTCCTGAAGTTTGTTCTGAGGCTGTGCTTTGTACCATCAAAACCTAGTATTGTTTCTATTAGTGACTTAAGAAGTATGCGAATGTTTATGTTATCGTTATTCTTGTGTTTTATCAGCTCCAGACTGTGAACCGAAAGCTACCAAAAATCGGTATAGGCGTAATTTTCAAATTATGGGAAACTCACGAGGAGAAAAACAGGTATGTTGATAATAATCAGTGGTCATTAAGCAAGAATCATACTTCGGAATTCTCTACAGAGGATCATATGGGTTCTTTTTTGCTTAAATGATTTGATAGTTTAGCTGATTATCTGCATTGTAAACATTTTGGTTCCTCAATCATAGTATCAATGATTTACTTAGCGAATAGGCCAGTCGATCTGTTGATCAATCAATCATATCATTTATTAGTCGTACGTATAATTGACGAAGCTAATTGAAGTCGTTTGCTGACAACGGTAGTAAGAAGGAATTTGATAAGCACCAGAATTTTATGGAGGTTGAACATATCTTGTGGTGTAGTGATTTTCGTATTATGTTTTAAAGGAAAAGTTCGATCATTTTTGAATATTTTTGTCTGCGTATTTTACTTTCCAAATAAAATGCTTTCTGATAACTATTTCCTTTTGTTTTTAGAGTTTTTCAAAATTTCCTCTTCTCTCATTACTCGTTGTTTGAGGGCCACGTTCAAAGACTTAAATTTGCAATCGAAAGGAGTTTTAATCCAAAAAAGAATTTCTTTGATTCAGTTGTCGAGGTTTGTATTTAACGTTTACTTCATAATATAATGGAAATATAGTTTTAATTGTTACTCAAACCCCTTTTGTACTCCCAACTGGCTACAGTTGTAAAGTGCATTTTGACATTATGTAGCTTCTCTTTTTGGAGATTTTGATACACATTTTTAAAAGAAAGCACAATTTTCTTAACTTTTTCTGGAATTTTGGTTGAGGTTTTCTTAACATTAACTGGAATATACTGGTTAGAACGGGCTGCCTTGTATTTGTTAGTCTTTTAAACTCACCTATGAATTATTTCTTAAACATATAGAACGTAAGAATTAGGTAATAGGTATCAGCTTTTGTCAAGCAAAGAAGTTGAACTTTGGGGCTTGAGCTTTGTGATTTTCTTAAGATTTTCTTGACATTTTGAGTCTGATTTTCTTATAAACTATTATCTTATGAAACCGTGTATTTTTATGAGTGAACGTGACCTCGCCTCAACAGTAAAATAAATTAAGGTCAACGAAAATGCATGCTTGATCCTACTATTATACGTTGTTATTGACGTCAGAAAGAGCATCCTGTCTTGCGTTGCTCGAACCATGACTATGTCCTCTCACGAGAGTTTTCTTATTACTAAAATGGGGGGAAACGGATGTCGTATTGACAAAAGAGTCATTTTACATTCATCAGAATATCTGGCCACAGATATTTTAGAATCCTGACCAAGTCAGCTTGACCTTGACACTCGCATTAATTTAAAAATTGTTTAAAATTCCACAAAAGTCATGTTTGAAGCACTGTCTTCTTTATTTTTTGAATTCGTTGAATTGTGACTGTAGAAAAGTACCTTTTGAATTTTCATGGTTTATTCTGTTCATTCCGCCATGCACAAGCAATTCTGATTCACTTTTTATTTTCTGTTTAGGCCATCGATCGGTTTAAGCAAGATATTATCTGCTTTTATTCGGCTCCAAGGCTCTTAGTAAGCATAATATATTTCTTTTCAAAGAGCTGTTGTTTCTGTCGAAACAGTTTTTTAAATTTATCTTTGAGAGCGTCCTTCAGAAATATGTCAATAGCTCTATATTTTGATTACATTGTCGCCGCAGTCTTCATCACAATGAAAGGTGCTGGTTGATCAAATGGAAATGCATCTTTATTGTCAACATCCTCTCCGTCATTATTATGAATATGTTCATCATCACCTTTAACACAGTAATCACTATCACCATCATTATTAGCATTATCACCATGATCACATTTGATCATAAACATTATCATCATCATTATCAGCATATCACCTTGATTACAATGATCAGCATCATCACCATTACAGCATCTTCACCACCATCATCATATCTTCACCACCATCATTTTCAGCATTATCGGCAGTATCACCCTGATCTTAATGATCAACATCACTATCATCATCATCATCAGCTTTATCATCATGATCATTGTGATTATCATAATAATAATAATCATCATAGTCAACAGTATTATCAGTATATCACTTTGATCACAATGATCATAATGGTCAACATCATCATCATCATAATCATCATCAGCTTTATCATCATGATCATCATGATCAGTATAGCAATAATCATCATCATAATCAACAGTATTATCAGTATTTCACCTTGATTACAATGATCAATATCATCACCAGTATGATCTTGATCACCGTCACGATCATTTGCATCATCAATCACCTCCATACTTCGATTACTATTATAACGCAGCAAAATGCTTAAAATGAATATTTCCTTTAGGAGCCAGTTTGGTTGCATATGATGAATATACGGGATAAACAAGAAGAGATCGCAGAACGATTTGTTAGTACTTTAGTGAAAACGATGGATGTTTTTGAGAAGAAGGAAGAGAGTTAGTAAGTAAATTAATATATTATTTTGTAAATTCAATTCGTTTGTAAACAAGTATACTATATCAAAATGATTTGATGATAAATGTATTTTTATAGATTTTAGTCCATTTTGTATATAATATTTTGTATTTTTATTGATTTGATTAATTTTATTATATTTTAGTGCATTTGTTTATTTGTAGTGTAATTCATATTTGTATATTTTCACTCGTCCAGCAAAATTAGTTCCCTCTTATCGCCGTTGGACATGTGGATTGTTGAATAACTTTGATACAAAAGACTGCTATCTTAACTCTTGTGATAGTAGAGTTTTGAGAAACTCCACTTCTTGCTCTGCTTCGTTTGGCTTTGATGTAATTTCTCTTTCCCTTTTAGTTTTTTGTCAACAATGCTAACTGCTGTGCTGACGCATCATTTGGCATGGGTTCCGACTGTAATGCCAAGTGGCTCGGCACCAAAACGAGCCTATTTGGATAAAAATTCCTCTGTCGCGGTGCGTATTTATTTGAATCACATAACAGATTTTGGATAACTTATTTGTCATTTTTGTACGAGACATAATTCTCTTTTTATTTTTCTTTGTGACACATTGTGTACCACATGCTAATTTTTAGCACTCTCCCCCTTTTAGGTAGCATTTTGGGGCCTATAATATGAGTTTTTATCAATGTAGAGAGCCTTTCAAAAGCTTCTTAGTCAGTTTCGATAAACTAATGCGTGTTTTCAACTTACTAGTTTGCTTGCATTCTCCCTGCTTTCTGGGACTCCCTGCTTTCTGGGACTCCCTGCTTTCTTTGAGGGCTGAACGATTATCTGCTAGACCTTTCACATAGTCCTCCCAATAGCTCTGTGTACAAGCACACTTGTAGCATTTTGCAGCATGGAGTAGTTAATTATTGGACCATTACTGTTTTAACACCTTCTAAATTTTCTCCACAGGGCGATATGCTAGCAAAGTGTCATCCTTACAACCCACTGTGGGCACAACTAAGGTAATGAATGAGTTTTTGAGCTCTCGAATTCAATATTTTTACACGTGAGTGAAATTAGATCTCAAAGCAGGTTTAGCTATTTTTACATGTAGAATGCCAAATAACTAGCCAACCGGTGGTACCTGGAATTTTAGGTTGAAGTTTTTATTCGTATTGCAGCATGCGTTTTTACGTCACAAAACTAGCATGCACGCGATTTGTATCTACTACACCCACTTTCATTAGTCATACAGTACAATTTCAATGAAAAGAAAACAAACTAAACAAGCAAAAGAGAGCTAACCTCAGACAAATTTCTTCCAAGGAGATACCCCCAACACACAAAGCCCCTATCAAGCAGGCGCTAGCTGAAAGATATTTGAGGCAATGCAGCATGTTAAGTAGAGAAAAAGCCTTCCCATCTTCAGGTCTTCTCAATAGGTGATAAAAGCTTGTAGTCCACTTTCATTGTGTTAGCTTTGCCCTGTGCATGTGTAGAACTTGTTTATGAAAATCATATGCATTACAATTTTCAAAATATCAACAGAGTTCCCTTACTTTTCATTGACCATTGCAGTGTGTACCTTTTACTCATTCGTTCCTCGTTTCTTTAGTAAAATCAAAAACAAATTCCACATTTGATCTATTCTTTGTTTACAGTTAGTATATTAGAACACCTTCCATTATGTGTGCATTTTCCACAGCCACCATACCATGATTTCCCTTTCCCCCCTCAACAACTCGTTTGGGCTGTTTGAGGCTAGGAAGTGCCCCGGGGGTTATTGAGTTTTAACTGGAGCGACATGATTCCCTTCTTGAGGTCATCAAATGAACCATCCTCAAATGAGCATGCTCAATATTGCAGTTTCTTAACTACCTTATTGATTTCACCTAATTTATGACTTTAGAAAGCTGTTTTGATCACTCCAGGTTGATATTTCATGAGAGTTACCCTAAGACTTTTAGCAGTGGTGTTTAAGCCTCACCTTTGGCGTCAACTGATCGCACTATCCATTCAGCAACGACTTCTCTACTTTTCCCCTTCAGTTAGCACTTTCAGCCCATTGGTTATCTTTCTTGTATTTATTTACAATCCAATTTTTTCACAGTGATTTGTATGGCGCAGTTGGTTATCCACCCAAAGTCACAAAGACAATCGTCGTTGGAAAGGACCCAACATTGGTCCGGCAATTATTGTATATATTAAGTTACTTTATTCGGTGTAGTGAAATCAAGGAGTACTCTTTAAAAATGCTCGATGAATACGATGCTCTTTCTGTTCCGCCAAATGATCATATGAGTTGTTGTAGTAACACCCCGACTAACACACAAGATGTAGGTATCATTTCAAATATGGATGAGGAGAAGGTATGCTGTGTGGACAGGGATGATAGGACTGCGAAGGAGGAAATAGATTCAGTTAGTGGAAATACTAATGTTGAAGAGACCGACGAGAAAGCGTTTGCGGATCATGAAGAAATCTGTCAATGTATGTGTTCTGTTTTGCAAAGTATTGATTATATTGGTAGTAAGGGCTTAAGCAATATTATAAAATTGAAAAATGCTATCAAAATAGATAGCAACAAGCAAGATAAAGTGAAAAATTTGAATGGGGAGTTGAAGCCAAACGAACAAACTTCAACGGATTTTAAATTTGAATTCCTACCTGACTTCAAAGAGCTTGAGGAATATCGTAGAAATTACCCAACATTTCTGTGTTATTGTTGTCCTGAAAAACATCGCTACAGGGGCCTTATTGACAGCATGGAGAAAGTGTTTCCTAGGCAAAACAGTGGAGAGAGTACGGTCAGCATGTCATCAGAATCTAAATCTTGCGTTTGTGGAGAGGGGGAAACTAGTGAGTACGAGTCAGAGACACGAAGCAACTTGTGTACGCTTTCCAGGAATAGTTCATGTGGCTCTTGTCTGGATTATTTTAAGAAATTTGAGAGCAGATCGGAAGATTCTGATTATTGTAGTATTGTGGCTGAAGACCACGTGAATGATGATCACGTGAACGATGGAAATGGAATAGTTTTGAATTTACACGAAGAAGTAGAGAATTCCAAGTCTGAAAGAACTGAAGTTGATGAACTTTTATCTTTGAATCTTACTGAGCTGCAATTACCAGGGTAAGTGATTTTGGAATTATCATGGTTTTATATCAAACGGGTCTTGTTTTGAACTAATTTAGCAGTTTGGAAGGACATACCAACGAAGGGCTTTTGATCTGAGCATGTAGGGTAGCCAAATTCTTGGGAGCTATTCTTTGGCTCAAGCTGTTCTTTCTAATAAAATTTAACCGCGAATTGTTTTGAAGTTAAAAGTTATATCGAAGTTGAAAAATATTAACTCACTTATCAGTACCATTTTACCCTTTCAGTTATTTACACAATTTTGCTGTTCGAGGGAGTTCTTTAGTATTTTGCCAGTTATATTTTCAACAGCTTTATATTGTATATTTTGAAGAGCATGCGTCCTCTTGGACTACAATTTATATTCCGTAAATTCTCGAATTAGCCCCCCCCCACGATTAAACCCCCACCCTAGAGCTACAAATCGTTAATAAGCCTCCCCCAAGCATCTGACTGTACCTATTTGAGAGTCTGTTAGCGCTTTATAAAGATAGTTAACGAGAATGTACCTGTCCTTTAAAAAACCTCCTATTTATTGTGTGTGTTACATCGAAGAAATAGTTTACTGGTAGAAAATTTTCAACTGGAATATGACCAGCTACCATGAAAATTTTTTATGCCCTTCGTCTCGAGTAAGCCCCCTCCCCCCTCGAATAAGTCCCGTGCAAATACCCAAAAAGATAATAAGCCACCAGGGGGGATTAATTCGAGTAATTACTGTATGCAACTCATCTGTTGTGGCTGTTGTACACTCTATCTTGTCAAAAGTAAATAACATGTTTTTGCTTGCAGATCTGACATAAAAGACGTTCCACAACGGTGGGTATGCTTCTGTTGATAGTTTGCAACTTAAACACCTTGAATATTGCCACTTTCAATCAGTTTTGAGCCAGTAAGTAATCAATCAGTTTACTTTAGTCAATTTTTACCTAATTCTTCTTCAGACATTTTGACCATAAAGTTGAGCTGCCAAATTTTGGCCGATCTTTGTTGGGAGGGTATGTATTTCCATCTAATTTGAGCTTTTCAAAACGTCTTATTGCTAATTTCTTCACTACGGGATTTGTTTAGTCTGTTTCTTTCAAATCAGCTTATTTGTAATTCTTTTACCTTTTTTGTTCTAGTCTTTTAGTTTAATGTCTTTTTAGCCCTGATATTATTTTTTAAGTTCTAATATGTTTTGAGTTGTTATGTCCTTTTTAGTTGTAATTTGTTTTATTCTAGTGTATTTTTATCTCTAATATCTTTTAAACTCTTATATTTTTCAAGTTCTTACATCTTTCTAATTCTTAGATCCATTTCCTGCTTGCATCTTTTTTCATATCCTGCTATAGCTTTTTGCATCTTTTTGTATCTTAAATAACTTTTTGCATCTTCTCCCTGCTTACATCTTTTCAATTTTATGTATCTTTTCAATATTTCTTTCAGTTACTGTGATAAATTTGCCAGCGATTTCGCACTGCACGGAGCTAGAACAGTAGACATGCATGCGATAGAAAGAGAATTGAATCTGTCCCTCAAAGTATGTACCATGTTCTCCATGCTTAAAGCTGGGGGCTTTTAATTTGTTGTCTGTACAAAGCGCATTGTGTTTTCTTTGACTAAGCATTTGCACGGACTTTGTGCAACACAAAGTTCCAAAATTCTAGCCATATAGTCTAGCCTCTTTATAGCCTCTCCCCATTATAGTTCCATGATTCTAGCACGAAATAGTTTAGCTATTGTTTCAGTTATAGTTCGACATTAGTATGATTATGGGGCATACGAAAGTTGCGAATGGACTTGCAGAAATATATAGCTAGATACGGACTGAAAAATACACGGAGGAGGAAAATACAAATTAAGAGAAATAGAAAACTAATTATTTCTGTCTATATAATCCAAGATTTTAAGTCTTTATATAAATAATTGTTTATCGATCCTTTATATTCAACCTTTCTATGGATGAAATTGAATTTTGCCATTTTAGCATTCTGTGCTGGATGAAAGTGTCTCCAATGCTGCGTACATTATTGCTGATGTTGACTCAAGGTACGCAACTGTACATTACCATATTCGCTGATACTGAGTTTATCTGCTTCTGTCATCGAAGATTGTCAATGAAGATTGCTGTTAGATCAGCTTCAGTAATGGAGAACTATGCCAGAATTCTACATTTGAAAACAATTTTCTTTCACCATCTATTACCACTGTACTTGAATTATTTTGTTTTTGGACAATGCTCCTTTCAGTTTGGTACATAACGAATCAAGAACTGACTTACAAAGAGAAGACTATTAGAAAAGAGAAGAGAATAATATAGAACAAGACTTTTAATGTTTAATATATAATATTTTCCTGATCACACGAGATTTGAATTTAGAAAGGGAATGTTTATTAACATAATGAATCATCCCCATTTTTAATTGAAATTTGCTATTTCTCTGCTGTTTGGGTCAAAGTTTATAATAACTTTCTCTTTTCTGTAGAACCTGCCAACTTGTCACACTGTCAAAAGATAATGACTATTTTTCACAACCGTCAAGGTACGTTGCTATTTATACTTGCAAACTAGTTGTGTATTTTTGTCAATACCAATAATGGAGTATACTCAGTGGTCAAAGATAGCATAGCTAATTGTATGGAAGAGCCACAAGAACTGTATCCGACTGGGGGTATGGAAATTAGTCCTTTTACTAACCGCAAAGGCTTTGTCTTTTTTTCTCCCGCCCTAGTAGTTGATATTAATATTGTGGAGTGAGCAAATTAGCATATTATACTGAATGCTTTATGGAAACCCTTGAGATCCTTAAGACAGTGCAACGCACTGTGAATAGCGTCAAATTATGACCAAGCAGTTTCAATTTCTTTGACCTACTGTACACGTGGGAGAATATTATGTGGTGCACATGATCAGACTTTTTCGTTTTACACAGTCTATCACCCTCGCCCTAGCTACCTCCCTGTTATTTTACCTAGAAAAACACTCTAGAAGACTTAATTATTGTAGTTTTCAATGTGTAGTGATTCAGCAATCAATTTTAGACAAAGAAGGGTAAATCTCAATAATTGTGTAGGTAAAGATTTGACGAAGTCAGGTCATATTTGCGGAACAGTTTCTATGTGACACGCACGTGATGAAATGCTACAGAGTAATGATAATCGTGCTTTTTGATAGCAAAGATAAAAATTTTTTGCCAGACCAAGAGGTACTATGTTCTTGAAGCATTTAGGGGGTATCTATGAAGAAAATCTCAGGTACAATCCTAGGCTAATTTGTGCAGGCGATATGCCATCCTGGCGACAATTTCTCACGAAAATATCTATTAATAATACGCTCAATATGCTTAAGTTGTTGTTGATACCTTTAGCTTTAGCATGATTTGTTCCAAATATTTAGAATGAAGCAATTGAAACCAAAACTAGACATGTTTATTTTTCTTGTAGTAATCGGGTGATAAAATCAGATTTGTTTGGTTCAATGATTGTTTCAGAGATGTTGGAATCTCTTAAAGGATTGTGGCATCTGAATATCCCATACCAATTCGTAAGCATAATCTTTACCTTTCATATTGTAGCTGAATGTTGGCAGCCTGTTGTCAGTAATTTTTCTCATTTTTCAACTATTCGTTTGTGGTCTGTACATGCAAATTCAAATCCTACTGTAGATTGTAGATACTTGACTTACTTGGCTTACTTGACAGCATAAGAATGTAAAGCAGGCAGAAATGTTTCCGTTTGTAAAATGAATAAATGAGAGTGAAAGCATTAGGTAATATTGAAACCTCGTGACTATGCCATGTTTGTTTTAAATATTCACGCACCTCGCTATGCTAAGGTGCACAATTGGCAAGTCTGTATCTATTTATGTAGCCGATAATGTAATATAGTGAACTTAATATAATATACTATAGTATGACATATAATATATCATAGTAAAGTATATTGTAGTATTAAATAATATTATAAACTCTAAAGTAACATAGTATATTATAGTATCATATTATAATATTATGTTTTTATCATCTAATGCTCCATTATATGTTATGTTATATTTTAGTGTGTTATATTTTGCTATGTTATATCTTATCATATTATATTGTATTATATTTTGTTACATGCTATGTTATATAGTATAATATATTATATTGTAGTATATTATTTTATAGTATATTATATTATATTATAGTATATTATATTACATATTATATAGTATGTTCTGGTAGAGTAGAAACCCCCATAAAAGAACCTAGGTTTTTCCTGATTGGCCTGGATAGGTTCTTAATTAGTAGATTGATATTCCCAATTCCAGTCTGTAAGGTTCTTAACAAGGTTCTTAAGTACAGCACATGCTTTGCATGCATATACATTGCTTTCAGCACAAGAATTCTTGATAATTCTTGAGAACACTTAAAAGTCAGAATTCTTGTATAATAATCTTGCCATATGTTGTGCAACTGGAAAAACACAGACAGCCTATGAAAATTTCTACTCATGCACTTTTTAGTCAAACAGCATGAAATCCATTATATAAGAACCATCCCCATTGCAGCCTCTTTGGGGCTCTTATATAGGGGATTCAAGCAATAAAATTTCAGCCTCAAGGGTCTTATAGAAATAGGTTCTTTTATGCAGATTTCTACTGAATTTTCATTCTAAATTTTATGTAATGCAGTATTTAAATAGCATATTTCTGTTTTTATTTTTTTATGATATATGATGATAATAATGGTAGTAGTTGTAATTTCGTAATCACCTCTGGGCTGTAATCGTAACTACTGCATATACTGTAGCTTGGATAAGAGAACTGACTTTCCATTTTTAGTGTCTGATGCACTTAGAAGATCGTTTGAAAGATATTTACAGTAAAAGCAAGGTAAATATTCTTGATGTTAGGAAACAAACTTAGTGTTATAAAAAACTCTTTTCAAGTCTTGCAATGCTATAATTTTCTATGAATGATTGATTTTTTTGTGCGAATTTATCTGGTGTTTTAAAGAAATATTGAGCAGTTTTTGAAGTGTGTTTAGTCAATAGCAATCTGGAGAACACTGACCCGGATAATGAGAATTACTTTCCTAACTAATTTCAACAGGTGTTCACCATTTGCTAAGCAGCTATTGACAGTTTTTCGACACTTACACTCTTTTTTTTTATAAGAATACCTAATTTTTTTCTGAGCCTCAATATTCTTAAAAATTTTCGGTTTTGAGCCTCAGATTATTCTTAAATTATTCTTAAATTTTTCTTGCTCAACACAAGGTGTAAATTAGCCTTAAGATCAAAGAAACATATTAAATCATTTTCGATGTGTTGATTCACCATAAATTTCAACGAGAACAAACAGAACAAGTCAAAATACGGTTTTAGTCCAAAAGCATTATTTCAACTCCATCAATACCATCAATGCCAATGTAGTCCTCGCTATCAATTGAATACGTAACTCTATATTTGGCAAGAGTTTTATTGAAGTACTCGATTGATATATATACATATATATATATATATATATATATATATATATATATATATATATATATATATATATATATATATATTATATAGCGTCAAAGTGACAAATGTTTTAGGAGGAAACTCTTAATTGAATTTGATTCGATTAATAAAATATTTTAGTTTTGATGAAGGTTGAGCCTGGCAATATTCTTAACTTATTCTTAAATTTTAGCAATTTTGAGCCTCAATATTCTTGTAGACTTTATTCTTATAAAAAAAGAGTGTATTCAATGATTTTAACAATTGACGATGAAGAAGGATGATTTTGTATCAAGTTCAAGCCTAAATGTTCTTTCTTCTGAATTTAGCTGTTAGCTGAATTTGTCAGAAGTCATCATGGAAGTATCAGTAGAGAAACAATTCAACAGAAAATGAGGTATTTTAGTTTGTTAGTACGTTCCATGCGTTTGAGATGAATTACTGATAGCCTTATATGCTATTTTGTAGAAGTACCTCAATTTCTAGCCACATTGGTCCTTCCTTTTTTGCATATGGTCCATTTTGTAGAACATGACCCCAAGGAAATTTAACACCTGTTTTTGCAAGTAGTCACCGCGTGTGTGACCCTAGTTTATTTTTAGAAATTAATTGCTATATTGTGCATTTCATGTAGTATTCATAGTGTATTCGTCAATGGTCTTAGGTCCCCAGGTTTTGCACTTTTGAGTTAGAATTTCTTTGGCTTGTGCGATTGGAATATGATGCCCTTACGGCTATTCTTGAGACAGAGCCGAAGCCCTTCCGGCTATACCGCGAGGTGAACTCTTTGCTTCATACACAGAAGCAGCTAGAGTACTCTTGATTCCCGAATAGACGGAGGGTTTGGAATAGTAGGGGTGGCTGGAAATTTTTGAAAACCTAATAAACAAAAAAGGTTGGAATAAGTGGGATGGGTGGAAAATTTCTCAAATCATCAATAGCAATGGTTGGGCTTTGCGAATAGTTTCAGCTGTAGTGAAAAACTTTGAAGTGAAAAACTTGAATTCTCACGTTACATAATTATGGATTGAATTACAAGCCCAAAAGATATTAAACGGAGGGTTTGGAATAAGAATTTCCTCGGTGGATTATTTTAAATTAATAAATTGGGGTGTTTGTTAGAGACTCAAACGACCACTTTCGCTTTGTATACTGACTAATAATTTTTCATTTTTCTTTTTTACAGATTTTCTGAAAGTGATTTGGATCTGCTAATTGCAACTGGGAGCACTCATTGTCAGTTTTTAGAGCAATCTCTTCAGTGAAGTTCACAGGTTTTTTATTCAAGCAGATAATTTTCTGAATTAGGAAGATTTATAGAGGAAATTTCGAAGGAACTACCTGCAATTGATAATTATTTATAAATGGACGTTTAAGGGTATAGATAATATTAGTAAGTTGGACATGCTTTTTTCTCATTCTAGAATGGAAATTCTTTCTTTGTTGTTGCTTAAGTGTTTAAAATAGAGTCGTAATTATCTAAAAAGGTTGGAACTCTCAACCTTAAATTGTACATTTAAAATGATTTTTATGTAGTTTGCTTTCGCAGTCTATTACTTAATCACTAGATATTTTCTCATTACTTTCCCGGGGTTCTTTTGCAACTTAAATCGCTCCTGAATCTGCTTCGGTACATATTTATGTTCCGTCTCTGCTTTTGCCTGTCAATTTAGGGTTTTTGCTGACATCCTTGTTGCCATGGTTTTTGTTGCTGTGCAACTAGAACCTTGCTCTTGGTTCAAGGCAAAGGCTTGCTTGTGTTTTTATACTTGTAATAAAAAATTTCTGACCAACAAATAGCATATTTTGTGTACATTATAGTATTACTATTGACAAACTGAGAAATTCTGACGAGCTTTTCAATTTTGCGCCTAATGGAATGCTTGCCGTTTATCAGTTTCGTGTAGTGCTCAAGTTTATGTTGATCGTAAATATTTACTAGTATTCTGTTTGCTTGGTCATGCTAGGTAAAATTTTAATGTCTCAGATATTTCATCATAGCCCTCAAGGAATAGAATCATTTTTGCTTTTGACAGCAAAGGAAAAGCAAGTCACCATGCATAGAGTGACCTACGGGGTCATTGTGTAGCGAATAAGCAAAAATGAATGAATGAATCCAGTGTTGTGTAAGCAGCATTGGTTTGTAAGGGCTTTGGGGTGGTCTTAGGAAGTCTTTGAACACAGTATGACGAGAAGTATTTACTAGCAAGTATCTTTTGGGAGTCCTCGTGGCCCCTTTTGGTCGGGGGCCAATTGTGTTCGAACTAAGGTACCCTAAACTGCGTTATGCCACAGCCTGCACAACACTTCATTCAGTTGTGGATATTACTGATAATTTGGGAGTCATCTAAGAGGCTGTAAAAACCCTAGAAAAGAATATTCTCGTTAATTTTTGGCGCGATTTTAGCAATATCTTTAGCAATTCCGATCAGGAATCCTACACTTAATCATGCTTCGTGTATGCACGAGCAATATTTCACAGCTAACGACGTTGTACCAGGATTCTGTCTTGCTTTTTCAATCGTTGTTTTGAAGTTGACCTATCTCAACCATACGTTACAACCATATCTGGATGCATTCCATGTGTTCTGGCCCGAAGCCCTTTGACTTGCACTGAACTTTTTCAGCGTTGGAGATGGAAACTACCTAAATCTTTGGCGTACAGTTCGCAGTCGATACACTCAGTAACCATATTGTAGCACCCAGCTAAATTTCGCCACTTGATGGCCTATATATTGCTAACTGGCTAATAGGATAAATTTTTCTTTATTTATTTTGCAGTTTATTGTCGTCTCATTGCAATTTATTCCAGCTTAGAATAATTGTTTGCTTAATGTTGTTTTCACCGTCAACATTGTATGTTTTCTTGCTGACTTCTGAATTGAAGAGTACTGGGCCCTGAATCAGCCGTCTCTCTCTAAATCAGCTGTCCCTCCTTAATCTGAGACTAGGCATGAGAAACGTTTCCTACGCTTTAGCTCTCAATCATTTAGAGGCAATGTGCTTTTGAACTGGCTTCCATATGCCATAAAAGACGCCAATGCCACAAAAAGTTATGAAAATGATAGAAAGCAGGACGGACTTTCTATCCCTTTTCTCTTCAGATCACTAGGCACAGGACTATATAATCATATCTCTCCTATCATGCTAGATATTCAGGCGCAAAACTGAGCATTGTAAAAGGAGAATATTACACCTATCAATATATGTGAGCTACTAGGGCACAGTATAGTTGGCGTGCATTAGCTACACGTTTTTTATAAGAAAAAAGTTTGTAAGAAAATGAGGCTCAAATGGCCAAAATCTTAAGAAAATTACCAGGCTCAATTTCCAAAATTAAGTGTTCTTATTGGTCAAAAATTAATATTTGGTCATTATTTCATTCAAAATGTTAAAGATGGAATTCAAATTCAAGCACACAATATCAATAACAAATGTTCAACCCATTTTAGCCAAGTTCGTTTCAGAAAAAATTAAGAAAAATTAAAGAAAATCTCAGGCTCAGTTTCGGGAAAAGTTAAGAAAATTGAGGCTCAGCTACTTTCCTATCTTCATTTAAACCATTATTCTTTTCGGGTCAGAAAAGCTCGGATCGGATCGGATGTCAACAAAAAGCCAATTCTCGGATTAGAAATGTCCAATCCGATCCAATACACACCTCTAGTGTAGAATGCACTAGACAGACTATCTAGTTCTTTGATGGTAGCCTTTGTGAACATCAGCTACTCGATCATTTATTTCACATTACAATGGACCAAATTATCTAAAGCAAGGACCAGCTGATAATCCCCTGTGCCACTGAATGAGCACTACCAGCACTATGAAGTTGGTCAGTCATACTCCACGAAAACTTACAATATCACATTTACATACCTCGTCTAACAAATGCTTTATCACATGGGGAAATGAGTCATTTCAGCACAAATCAAGCCCTACTTTATACTTGCCTGAATAATTCTCTAAATACACATGTCAGTGCTATGCCTGTGAATTATAGACAAATCTACATACTAATTACGCCCAGTTTGGCGTTGAAAATAATGTTTGTCCACGATCAAAGCAATGATTGTAATCGGAATTTTTTGCAGCATTGAACATAAATCAAACAAAATATAAACCTTTTCCTTTCTGCCATGGACAAATTACAGAACATTTATCTAACTACAACATAAAGAAGCCCCTAAACTTGTAGTGTCAGAACTTCTGAATACAAATTTCTTTTCAAGCTACAACACCATAATTAATACCACAGCAATGTTTAAAAAGTTGTTTATGCAGAGATTTTCTGACAAACAAAGTATGCTTGAGGGTAAATTATCTAGGAAAGGGAAACAGACATTCAAAAGTAAAACTCCCTGCCATTTTTTACCTTAAGCTTCTAATACAACAGCAAAAAGATAAATATGACAAATTTTACAAGCTAAACAAAATGCAAAATAAGTATGTGCAAAAGATTAATATATACATGTCTACTCTGCCATGACACACAAGCAACGCCGCAGCCAGGCCTGTGCTTCAGGGGTGGCAAAATTGTCCTGGAGGAATCAAGTGGTACATTGCCTGGGAGCTTATATTATACTTTATTTTATCACAATCAAATGGATAATGTGTGTGCAGGAAAAGATTGAACTTTCTAGTTTGCCACACAGATGAAGGTTGAGCTCAACCAAATTTCACGAGATCTCTCCTTAGCTGCAAAGATAAAGCAGCAACAAAAAAGTGGAAAAGTTCCTAGTGTTGGCAAAAAGCTGGCATCCTGCTGCCCAGGGATAGCATGTGGCACCCCATGGCTATGGGCCTGCACACAAGACATGAATACATATAATAATGTGCTAGGTTTATCAAAATGATATACTGAAGATGTGCCAATGTATTATACAGTACTGAATAATTAGATGGATGGAAAATTTTTGGAAAACCAATAAAAGAAGGGTTGGTATAAAAGGGAGGGGGTAGAAATGGGTGCACTTGAAAACAGAATATTGAAGATTTTTGAAGCGGATATTTCAAATGAGCAACTTCATTCATATGCAAATTGCCTTTTACACTGTTTACTGCACTTCTGTACATGTTTTCTATGTTTTGCACACTGCAGTGAACTGATTCTCTGAGAACTGATTTCAGATTCTCTAAAGTTAATAAAAAGGAATAGCAATGGGAGCTGGAAAAAATTCAAAAAATTAATAATAAGGAAGTTTCCATTAGTTGGTACTCAAGAGTA
Source organism: Cassiopea andromeda (assembly GCA_018155075.1). Lineage (NCBI taxonomy): Eukaryota > Metazoa > Cnidaria > Scyphozoa > Rhizostomeae > Cassiopeidae > Cassiopea > Cassiopea andromeda. Next base: position 204,747 of record WIPJ01067655.1, read on the forward strand.
GCTAGATAGTGAGATACATGCAGTGAGTTACATACAATGTTTGTCTTGTCTGTCTTAAAAAGTTAAAATTCCTTGTCAAACAAAGACCTGCACACATCCTACATTCACCATCTAGTAGTAAAAATAAAGCAATTAAAAGTACTTAGCTTAGAGACCTAAAAGAAACACAGTTAATCCCAGTCACCTAGGGCTTGTTCTGAAGACACATGCACATGAAGTCTTCATAGCTAACATTTATAACTCCATTCATATTAGTGTCCCTTTGGCGAAATGCATCTGTGAGACTTCTCAGCATTACACAGCACTGAATAAAATCATCAAGCTTCAATGCTCTTCGTGCATGGATATCAAACCTGCAAGGATCAAGATGATATATAAAAAAGCCATGGCTTAGGGAACTTCTCTAAAAATAGGCTACTGACCCACTAGCTCTTCTCACTGGCCTAGCAAAAAGGCAAAAGTTATGGCCTTTTGCCCAATATTTTGAGACTTCTCTTGAGTCTGATAAATAATAATAGCAAAAATGGCTAGGAAGCTAACTCATATTCTTGATGCTTGAGGGAGCAAGGAGCATATAGACTGAACTTTGCTGCAAATGAAACAGGGCCCTCATATGGGCTTGCTCCAGTAATATACCTACAGATACGCTGCCTAATTGCACATGTACAAACAGCCAACAACAGCATGATCAGATTCAACTAGCCCCAAAAACTGTCTGCAAATAAACAGGAATGTTGTGGCTTGGTAAATTTTCCTTAGAAGGAACATCATTCAGTCACACAAAAGTAACAGATGCTGCTAAAATATGAATGCTATATACTATAAAAGCAATACACGAACACTTAGACATTGCTTGCAGGCAGCAGTTGATATTTATAAATATATGCAGGGTTCATAGTTTTCAAATGTTTGAATGAAATTTTGCCACCTGATTATGAGAAATATTTTAAACATTTGAATCACTGCAAAGGCACTTGCGGAAATGATCATAGCTCACAGCTTCCAACAGTAAAATCTGAAGCAGGTAAAAAAATGTATGCATATTTGGATGCTAAGATTTTCAACAAACTTCCCAGCAATATGAAGAATGAGTCATCGATAGTTAAAGTTAAGACTGCCTTCAATCATTTCAAAGCATCAAACTTTCCTTTGAAGTTGATACTGTTTGAGGTTTTTAATTTGTACATAATTTGATTTTAGTTCTTTTATGTAAACAGGTCCTTGATTGATAGCAGCAAATCCACACTGTTGAACAAGCTAACCTGTATAAATATCAATTATACCATTATTATTATTATTATTATAGCTAATAATCACATCAAATTTCCCTGAGTTTTCCCTGACTGATAGTCACAAAGACCCACTTATTTGTTTACCTCCATTTCATATATATATGTATAAAACCAGGCAAAGAAAATGGTGCCAAGTAGATAGAATATAAACCAACACTTGCTATAGCTCCATGCAAAATGATAAAGTTCCTACTTACTGACAACAAATGGAACAATCACTTTTTAAACAATCATACATAAGGAAATGAAAATGACATATTGACCTAGAAACTTGTTTGCCCTCACTTCTCCCTCACTTCTCCCTAACTTGGATAAATTTTATAGAAAATTCCCTGACTATCTCAGGTTTTCTACAACTTTCTGTACAAATGGCTCACTTTCCAGGTTTTTCAGGTTCAGTATGAAACTTCTAGTATGATGTAGCTTTAAAAATTATTTCCTTTCTTGCTTAAAGCATACTCTGTGAGCAAAACCACCACATGATAAAAAGCTACCACAACACTTTTGATAAAATACCTACTTGATTACTATCAGCTGAACAAAATTTGGAGACACTCTGTACCCCATTTCAGAGAAAACTCGATGAAGTTCATGAGCTTCTATACTTCCAGATCTGTCAGTATCATATCTTTCAAAAGCACCTTTCCACTGTGTTATATAATTCCACAAGTTGCAAAATTCATTGAAGTTTATTGTTCCACTTTGGTCTTGGTCAAACATACCTAAAAACAAATGAAAAATTATTTAATTTGAAATAGAGAAATTTGAAATAGAAAAATAGAAAGGATTTGCCTGCAAATTGCAGAAAATGAAGAATGATCATTTGAAACTGAAATTTGAATGTGACAATATTTTGTCAAAAAATATTTCAGACAGCATTCATATTACCCTCACACTGGATACCAGCTGAGGTCTAAAAACTGTAAATGAAAACAACATACCAATCATCAAACGACAAGTTTCAAGATTGAAGTGACTCCAGTTGTTGTTCATGAGTGCTGCTCTCAATTCATCAGTTGAAATCTGCCCTGATCGGTCTCTATCTACTGTTTGGAACCAAGACCACAATGTAGGATCTGCCCCAGGAGGTGGTCCCATGCTCATTGGTGCTTGCCCAGGGTATCCTGTAATGAAAGGCAAAGGCAAAATATGAGATGGAAATAAGTGACTGCTGTCCTGTTTCAAACTGATATAATTTGCAGCCTAAGAACAAATATGGACACCAAATGTGTAACTGTAGGAAATGCCCTGGGGGACCTTAAACCTGCCTGTACAATCACTTTGGAGGAGCAAAAGCTTTATTCTTTTATGTAAATCATAAGATCAATACTCCTGTTGGGCGGGGCAAAAGCTTTCATTTGGGGAACATTCAGGGATGTAGGAACCAGGGGGTCCAGAGGGGCCATAGCCACCCCATATTTTAGCAAACTATGCAAAAGTGCCTCTATGAAGCCCAAAAGTGCCCCTTCCAAATCCAAAAGAGCCCTTTCGCATAAATTTTGTGCCCAAATTCTCAATGTAAGATGAGATTCAGAACAAAGTATAATCATGGCTTTCTAAGTAGATGATTGTAAGCATTTTTCTACAACTGTGCACTGTCTATGGAGCAGACTTTGTTACTATCAGTCAATGTTTCAGAAAGAAATGCAATAGGAAATAGGACTGGGCTCAATAGCTATGCTTCATAGCAGTGGCAGACACTTCTGATGGGGGCGGCATGGAGGGGCAGCCACCTCCCATTAATTTCAGACTTGCAAAATGGGGCAAAGACAAAGAGGCAGGCCACTACTTCCAGTAGTGTACAGACAAAGTTGGCACAGGTTTTTCATCTTTGCTTCTTGTTGTTTAAATTCAGTGAATGCATGCTATGGGGTTGAACTTTTCCTTCTCAGTATAAAGATCAATGAAGAAAGTAATTCCTATCCTATTTTGCAGAAGGGCGTTTTCCAATGTTCCAGAGGGTGCAACCTCCAAACTTTTTCTTAGGGTAAGCCAGGGCTGTAAACTGGTTTGCAAGAACTTTTTCTAATAGAATTTTAAATCCACATCTCTGCTTTCTTTGGTTAAGACATCATTTATGTACCTCTAGTCACAGGAAATTTTGCAATTGTTTTGCAGGAAATTTTGAAAGTTAATTTTTGCTGCCAGGAAGAAACATATTTTTCTGGCTCTGCAGCAAGCCTCCAGACCCTAGGTTTCCTCCTGTTCTATTTACATGTCATTAGGTACGTGCCCCCTTCAGGTACGTGCCTGGTGAACACTAAACTGCTAAGTAGATATTTCATGTACAAATCAAGTGCCCACCCTGAAAAGTGCTTCGTTGAGTGTAAGATGGATGTAGCAGGAGATACATATGATATGAGAAAGTAAGCTTGAATTGCAGCTCGTAAGACTGAGTTCAAACAAAATGTCTTAATTAACGCTCATTTGGCTTAAAACTCAAATAAGAAATTTAAAAAATGTTTCACTCTATTGTCTATTCTCAAGGTGCTCACATGATATGCAAAGCTATTGAGTGCCCACATGTAAACCTTCAATTTTTGTTGTGCACAGGTTTCTGTCTGATTATGATTTTTACGTCGTCGATCTTCTACTGAAGTTTACAATCAAAATAGCTACCACAAAAGATAGTTGGCATTCCGAAACAGCACAAGGTTATTCAACATACCTGGCTGCTGCTGCCCAGGATATTGTCCATAGCCATATGCCGGCTGAGGTTGACCATATCCACCTTGCTGATAAGGATAGCCGCCTTGCCCTGGATACGCCATCTTTGACAAAATCTCAATAGCAACATTAGCCGCTCCTTCGGAGTGTAAATGGAATTGCGCAAAACAACTGTAGGTAGTTGCTCTTCGACGCTGTGAAGTATTACCGTAATAATTCGATTAAGCCCCGGGGGCTTATTCAAAACTCGATGCTCAAGAGGGGGGCTTATTCGAGAGGGGGGACTATTCTTGAGGGGGGCTTATTCAAAACTGAGGAAATTGAGAACAAAATCTTGTTTTTTCAAAACTTTATAAAGATAACCAATCTCTATTACAATCTATATATCTATTAAAACATCTTCGTCTTCGTCAATTTGCAACTCAGTTCGGTCCTCCATTTCGACATCTTCGTCCTGAATATCTTCAAAGGGATTTACCTGGTCGTCACTTAAATCATAGTTTTTAAGACGCTGTAGTAAATCCTGGCATGGCCCATGCTTGATGCAGGCGATGCTTTCATATTGCGACCCATCCAAGTTTGCACTTAAAGCACAAGATGGAAATGGCTTTTCTATCAATTCTTTTGGAAGTTTCTTCCAAGCAGGTAGTACCCATTCTGTCATGATCTTTCGTGATGGAGGACTCATGTTTCCTTGGGGTGTCAATTGATGATCATCACCAGCAAGCCATGAAGGGGGGCTTATTCGAGAGGGGGCTTATTCAAAAATTCACTTTTAAAAGGGGGGCTTATTCAAAAATTCACTTTTAAAAGGGGGGCTTATTCGAGAGGAGGGGCTTAATCGAATTATTACGGTACGTCTTTCTGTGAAAGCTTTTGGCATCCATGGAAGCCAGGAGGTAATAAAACAACATTGGTAATGCCTATAACAATATTCCCCTCATATGAGGAGTTCTATTTATGGAGGCTGTAATATTTCTGCCCGAATTTGTAAGGCGATATGGAGAGCAGTCCAAAAGCTGCCCGAATTTCCTATTTTTCTTTCAGAAAATTGCCTGAATATAGCAGATTTCTGTGCAGCCCCTCTGCCACCCCGGTTCCTACACTTACGTTTTTGAGCAACTATCACTTTAGTTAAGGTACTTATCTATTTCCTATTGCATATAAAACTATTCTTTTAGAAGGTAGAAGCACTTTCCCAGAATTTCAGAAATTATGAGCCCCCCTTCCAATTTTTGAAGTATCATAGCATGATATACTGGCATACTAAATCAAATCAGACATTCTACCTAAATAAGTACCTTCCTTTAAACATTTTAGCTTCTAAATGATACCTTGGATGCCAATATTTACCTGAACTTTCTTGCCGAAATTTTTAATCCAAGCATCAACATTGCAAATATTAAGGAACAAAAGAAATTAAGAGCCCAGGAACCCATTATTAACAGATAATTTCATATTCAAAATAAAGTAGCATTACTCTCAGATGATCTGACAATTTTTATCAAATTAAACTACAACCTCTGCCAAAAGTCTTGGAACACTTGCATTATATCTGCTGCTCATTTAGTAGTACCCCTCTCTCCCCTTCAAAACAATGTTGTATATAGAGTGTTGACAGGTACAGAAAAAGTCGCTATGCTTGCAGACCCTTCTCTGACAAATAAACACTTAATTCAACATTGTTTCTAGGGGGAGGGGATTTCAATCGTTCGAAATGGATAAGAAAACCATTTTTATCAGAAATTATGCATTAATTAATTGGTGTTCCAAGGACTTTTGGCAGAGATTGTACATACATGCAATTTACAACTGCTGCACTACCTAACGCAGGCAAAAGCAGAAAAAAGGAAATTTTGCGATGACACGTTTGCTGTGCCTAAAACACTGTAAAGTTGTATTCCATGTATCTGCAGCACCAAGAAAGAATTTGTTAGAAGATTTCAATTGCACTGTGACTCACTACAACAATTTTAAAAGCCTCCATCAAACAAGTTTTCCCCGTCGAACACACCCACATGTAAAATCTAAATTCAACGGTTAAGTCCCCCAAGGAGGATCTATTCTAGTTCATTCTATATGAGAATTCCATATATTCTTGTGGCTCAAAACTAATATTTGCCTCATACTAATATTTGAAAGGTCTCTGTTTTCATTCGCTCTACTTTATAACCATTAACTGCGTCAAACGGATTCGAAACTATGGGTGGGGCACTTCGTTGTGGATTTTCCTTTCTAACTACGTAAAACAGACGTGACTAGTACAGAACTAAACAGAACTCTTATTGATAGCAGTTTCTGGATCCTACAATTTGTCATCTTGCAAACCTAACATCAACAAACTTGATCTTGTCTCCATTTCTACTTAAACTTTCCCTCATTTTCTCAGTTTTTCCTTTGTCGAAGCTTTGTTATAGGCCCTATGGCCTTTCCCCGGCATTACTTACTAGAAAAAAGAAAAAGTAAACAATCCTATACAAACAAATTATCTTCAGTATTCCTATTCACATATAAACAGCGAGCGACTGGACTTTAGCAGTTCGATAGAGGTAGACTGAGACCACAGCTATGATTAAAATGGTGAGCAAAGCATTGGAAGACCTCAGCATTTTCATTTTCCTTCCAAGAAGTTTCTGTTTCAGATAGAGATACTGGCTGAATAATAAATTTTCAAAATAAAGTAATAAATGAAATCACGATAATTTATTAATATATGCTGGTATTAATAATTATGCTTAGTGGCGTTAAGGTATCATCCAAAGGGGTGTATACGAGGGGTGTACACGAGGGGTGCACCCCCAAATGATAATCATTCGCTCCTTTCCTACTCAAAATTTAGGGGCTTGGCAAGTGGCAATAATTCATCGCAGGGAATTAGGAAGCGTTGAAAAAGTGGGGGCATGCATTTAGGGGAACCCTTTCAAGCAAAAATGGGCAACTGCGTAAGCTGAAAAAGGGCGCTTACATAAAAATTCAAAAGTCAAAGGGGGTCACTTTACATATTATTGTTTCAGCGTGCATTGCTGGTCATCCTAACTTCGAAAGATCTCTCAATTCAATTATGAGTGTAAACGGTCTATTCTCATATTATGCAGTTCAGTGATACTTTTTTCAAGAAAAAGGAAGTATCGGAACTGAATTTGACTTGTATTCTAGAAGTTTCAAGGCACTGGCCCAGTGCAGGTTTGCTTTACAAGAAGATGGTTGATAAGAAAGTCAAGACTCAGGCAAAAAGTAGTTTTCTTCTAAAAACAAGTAATTCTAATTTCTAATCAACTAATTTTGAAGAGAATTTACAGGCTCGATGCTACATAGAGGCACTTTGCCACCTAGCCCCTCAAATGACCGCCACCGAGGCAGTTTTTTCCAAACAATGGCTGATTTTCTATGGCCTGTCTTCATATTCCCAATCATAAAATGTAAAATTCAGGAATAGGAACTTCCATTCTACTTCTTGGGTGTGTAATATACGTGCAGCACTTTGTTAGTAGCCTCTTATTCATATTTCTTTCTTAGAACAATAGAGAGTGATATCTAGCGCTTTCGGCGCTTCTATATCTATGTCTATCATTCATTCGTTTTCCCCATACTAGTCAGAACTGCTTAATGCAGTTAGAAATTCAAATCTCTCATGAACCACCTCCTTCCTAGTTACGTATCTATTTGACGCAGTGTGTGGTATGTCATAGGCGTCATCCGAACAAGGAACGTAAATAGCAATAGAAAGAGAGATATAGAGCTATTAGAAGGTGTACATGGACCAAGAGGCTATGAATACGTCATGATTTAGTTTAAAAATGCGTTCATTCACCTTCTACGTAACGCCAATTTTGCCGTTTTCCAGACCCTCCCCCCTCCTCTGTAACGCTCCGTAACACAAGACTTGACTTCCATCCTAACCTTACGTAACAAAATTGCGTTACCCCCCCCCCTCCCCACATTTG
>WIPJ01067655.1:224606-246103 GCA_018155075.1 Cassiopea andromeda
ACTAAGGAAACAAAATATCGGGAGAGGAGATTAGAAGATATTGATACCAGGTCATTCAAAACGTTTGGAAATGTGGATATATTCCAGTGCTGCTCTGAGAATTTTTGCATTTGAATCAAAAGATAACTGTTCATGGCCATAAAGGATAACTTTTAGCAACTCTTCATTTGAGGGGCATTTTATACCAGAAGGCAACAATATAGCACCTACTCTCTAGCATGCAATTGATACCCCCCGCCCAACTATTTATTTTTCAATATATCGAGCATACCAGAGCATGCTTTTTGGAGCAGCCGTGGCCTAGCGGTAATGCACTCGACTCAGACCAAAATGGTCCTGGGTTCGAGGGCCACCGCAGACCATTGGTGACGTCAGGAAGGGCATCCGGTCCTAACTGCTCGCGCCAAAACTAAAGTCCTCTCAGAGGCACCCACCAAGCCCCAAGGAATTGGGGGAAACGGAGGTAAATCGAGTACCAGAGCGTTCTTTTTCCAGACCCCACGTAGTAATGTTGAACTATGCAGTCCTTTTCCGACCCAGACCAAAAATTAGCGTCGCTAAATGTGCGCCTGGGAAGAGAGTTTTTACGGCGCTGCAAGTGCTCTGTAAAAGGAAAGAAAGAATAGGAAGCAAATTGTATTACTAACTTTTGGATAAACCTATTTTGGAATCTGTTTTCCTGAGCTCAAAACTTTTACACTTATGGCACCAAACATGCATTCTCCTTTACTTCTGAGATGAAGGCACACCAGGCAATCGGTATAGCTTCTAAACTGTGGCACTTCTTGCTTGCTAACATTACCATTGGCACTTGGCAACTTTAGTTGAGATTTTGTATGATTTAGATTTATTCGTAGTTCCTGTTAAAATGCATATATACGCTATAGTAACCTAAATACTTTTAGTCTTAGTCTACACGATCAGCTAGCTACAATTCCTTGTTCGCATTCGGGGGTTCATGTTTTGATTCAATAAAATGTTTGGAAAACCAAGTTGTAGTTTTTTTTTACCGCTCGAAGCGAACTGCCATCACAGATCTTTCAAGCGTAGTTACCTCACATTTCATAGAGCTGTTCTCCTACATGGAAAGGCAGTCGCTTTTAGATCCTCAAAATGAAGTTCACCTGTTTGCCTTACACTATGTATTCATTCCAAGAATAAATAATGCATTAACATTATTTACTGATCAATGGAATAACCACCCAATTAGAACTGCTACTAACTATTCCCCTTTACAACTTTTGACCAGATTTTTTTAACGAAATGGCAAGTATTGGCGGATCACGTACTGATCTGCTATTGAAGGAACCGTGCAATGTTGGAATTGATGATGAAGGGCCGGTTCCCAACATCCAAACATCTAATAACGTAGTTGTTCCTCGATCCGCAATTCATCTCAATGACGAAGAATTTACTAGGTTGTGTGTACAGTATGACTGGACAGCTGATGATGGAGAGTTTAGTCTTCAACTGTGCAGCCGAGTAGTAGATTATATAAAGAATATCCTATAGAGGTAAAAGATCTGTACATCCATATATCCATATATGCTATTGCATAATTACTTCTTAAAAGATATGGATTTCATCACAGAAACCCTTGCTACTAAGCCCCCTCTCCCCACCCAAATAAAAAAGAGTTGGTTGGCTGCTGCTTCTAGAATACTAAAGTTAGGTAGGGAAATGTCCGCAGACGTACATTTCTCGCTGGATTGACCCAACCCCTTTTTAGCGTGTGTGCTATATGCGTAGCCTCTAGTCCTAGCAGCAGGTTTGATGTTCCTACTTAATCGGGATTTCAATAGCAAGCAATTGTCACACTTCCTTTGTCGATTCATTTTCGCCAATGCATTCGCCAATGTCTTTAAATTTCTTTAAATTCCAATATATAAGCTAATCCTGGATATATTCCGAAAACAGAGGGGTGCTATCTACTCGATTAGCTTATCTATTGAGAGGATCCCCCCTTTAAATTCCCTGCATACAAACTTATTGAAAATTATTATGAATTTAAGTTTCACTTATTTTTAGATTGTCTGTATGTTGTCATTTGTTTTATGTCATCTCTGATTTATCTGCATGTAGTGGAATTCTGATATGAGAACTGAACTAAACTTTGTAGGTGTATTTTACCAACAGTTATTTGGGGCTTCACAGTTAAGGGATAGTGAATACAGTTACGTGAGCCCGTGAAAAATACTACATTAATTAAGTTATTATTGTAGGGAAATATCCGTTCCCTGCGAGTTCTCTATAGCTTTTAAAATGCAGAAAATTCAGATAAGAAAGAGGCTTCCATCGTTAATACCTGAATTTAATAATCTGCACTCTAGCAATCACAAAAATCAACTCCTGCTACCTACATGTGGCATACTCTCTCTATATCAAAAAATGCTAAATCACATGATGATAAATGGTACGATAAGTGGCATGATAGATGGTATGATAAGTGGTACGACAAGTGGCATGGTATGCATGTGGCGCAATGCTACGGGTGGTCCCCAACGCTAGGGGTATTCCCCAACAATTATGGGTTTGTGTGATGGGAACTTCGTTCCCCTTAATAAAAAACTGTACTTAAATCTACGGAATGAGATAAGCTCATTGAGCCCGCGTCCGCATTTCCAGAACAAATATTGACTCTATAATTTGAAGTTATGTTGAAGTCAGTAGAAGAGCATTAAACGAGACGAGTAGAGAAATTTATTGTGGCTATAGTATGAAAGTTGTTGTCTTTTTTTATTATAGTCTTGTCGACTCTTCGTCACATGCGTTGTTTTAGGGTTTTAGTCAACTCTACCTCACACAACCTGCCACCGCGAATTTTATGTACGTATACCATTGGAAGCATCCCCGTTCACCGAAAGCATCCTAAATTTACACGTGACCCTGATTTTCAGGTTGCTGTTGCAGTTTCCATTCTTTTAGTACTGAATGTTTGGCAAGAACGCAAGTTGACGAATATACCTCCAGACTCAGATTCAGAGTTAGACTCAAATTCAGAGACGTGAAGTTGAAAATGCAATTGTCCATTTTCAACAGAAGTTATGTTTCAAATCCAAACACCTCTTATCTATACAACGAGAGGGCTTTGCAGGAGAACGGAATTTGTCTCCTAAGTACACTTACGCCTTCGTAAGGTAGGCCAAGAAAATGTATTTTTCTAAAGTATGAAGTCAAAAGACATTTCAGAAGTGAACTTTTTTCAACAGGAGATTTATTTTAAGGCTATTAAAATCTGACAAAAAAATGAAAAGTAAATAGTTCTTCCCAGGAGGTTTTTGTTAGGCCTATTCAAATCTATGAACTGCTTATCAATACAATAAGAGGGGTTTTCCCGGAGAGTGGAGAATGTATGCGATAAAGATTAAGTATGCAATGAGGATACGATAAAGCATGATATGATGGGATATATACACAAGTAATAGCGTCCCTTTGGCATCGATTCTCTCAGATTACAAGCCAATATGACATTTTGTGCATATCCCATGCTTTCGATGGTATACGGGAAAAAATTCGCCACGACGCCTCTGGCTTACAGTCCTATTTTCATAGTCCTATAACGTACTAAGTAACAACCCATTTTGGAATTTGTGTGCAGCTTCGTGTTGATGTTCTTTTTCCTTAGACGGTGTTGCACAAGAAAGAATCCTTGGATGCTACCTAGTACTAAATAGCGACAAATATTCGAAACTTTCAGAACAACAAGGAAAAACGTAAGAAAATTCAGACACAGCGAATTCAGAACTAGATTTTGGCTACAAGCAATATCAGTTCTAGCACTAGAGATAAGCGTAGGAGGTGGGGGCTGTGGGGCTGCAGCCCCCCCCCCAAGCTGAGCAGAACTTCGTTTCACTGGGGCAAATTTTCTGAAATAACAATAGGAAATTCGGGCAGAAAGTTTGGAGAACGTTTACAGCCTCCAAAATTTGACGTCCTCCTACGCCCATGGTACTAGACCTAAAGATATGTTTCTTGTAAAAAAACGTGTATGCGTCCTGAGGCCACAGCCTGAAGAAGCTTTTAATCCGGGGTCCCTAATAGTCGGAAAATCTCTAACAACTGTTGGAACCTTGAATGTTGCTGTACTTCCAACCCATTTACTCGTGCAGAACAGAATGGTAAACAATGATTAACAAAACAATGAAGGATCTTTGCATATGTGTGCCTCCTATTACACAAGTCCGAAACCAAAACAGTCTTTCATTGCAGAGTATAGCAGGTCTTGCATGCCCTCAAATTTGTTCACATGGCAAGGTAGTACCAGTGTCAATGTACATGTTGATACAGTCGGTCTATACTTGCACTCACTCTTACAATCATGCTTGAACTCCACCTTAATTGAACATGGCAGTCCAAGAGGGGATACAGTAGCCGAGACGGTGATAAATTGGGCCAAATCTTTCAAGGTGACACCTCCTATGCTCTGATCTAAAATAAAGAAGACAGTGGTTGCAATTGCAACCTCATTCATGAGAAGTGACTCATGCAAGAAAGATTGGAATCATGAACGGTTTTAGAAGGTGATGGACACACAAAGCACATATACGTCTCCATAGAGATATAGTTAAAGAAGTAAAATCCAAAAATAGTAATCAATGTGAAAAAGAGGGTAAGTCCTCGGAGCCCCACCAGATATAGCCTTAACATTCCAAAGTATATGGTTTTCTTCTTGAATGGAGATACTAAACAATTTGACATATAAAGTACTTTGCAATGCTTTACCTACTATAGATGATTGTTCCACATCATCACAAAAGTATTTATATATGTCGATTTCTTTCATGTACAAGTTCGAGCCATGTGGCGAGTATACAACATCTATTTCTGAAAGAAAATCCTCTACTCTCCAAGCAAATACTGCACCACCACCCCGAACAACTTTAGGCCTTCAGCAAATTGATGTAGAGAGGTGTAGACTGGAGTAACACGAGTCTTGTAGAAAAGCGACCTATAATTGAAAACCAACTTTTATCTCAAATTACCATCATTTGAGAAGTGAATAAGTATGACAGGGCCACATCTTGAGAAGTGAATATGTATGACAGAGTGAAAAGAAGAGGCGTTGTGGGGTTCTTCACTAACTACTCACTTAATGACATATTGAACAAAAGTATACTAATTTGCTATCTATAGAGCTTTAAGAGAGGTAAACTTTTTATGGGAAAAAAGTTTCAATGCAATGTACCCGTTTCTCTGTACTGCTTTCAGTCACTGCTGTCACAAAATGGGGCATGGGACGCATAAGACGTCTTACCTCTTGTCGGTAAGTAACCCTTCATTAGATGGGCTGGGGCTGTGATATTGAGGTGTTCAGAATGTTAACACTTACTGCAATATTGTAAATTTAGAGGTTATTCTTTCTTTGGATGGCACACCATGATAGCCAATTGCCTCTAATATGTCCAACGAGTTGTCCTCTGTCAGTATGTCTTGCAGACTTTCGTCTGTTGATGCATTAAGGCCTGTGACATAGCATAAACTTTATATGTATTTAAATAATACGGATATTCATAACAATGACTACAAATGTAAAAACAAATATTTTTGCTCTAAATCTTCAAAGTTTAATGATGTCACGTTAAGGGGTCAAGCCCCCATCACCTACATTCTGATATGCAAAAGCACGTGCATTGATGAGGTATATGCCCTACCTTCTGTCTAAATGTATTCATGTATTCATCTTGCAGTTCAGTGCCATAGTCAAACGTGACGCTTTTCAGGCCTCCAACGAGATAATCAAATACTCAGTCGCTTAAAAAGTTCGGTGCTGGTCCTCCCTGTGCCAGTGACGAGGCACATAATTCTGCAGCCAATGTAAATTCGTCCCTTGCTATGGCCATTGGACTTTCAACAGAGATCATCCCAGAGACATTGTTGTGAAACACTAGCATTCTCATCTGCTCCAATGCACCTGGTGAAAAAATTATCAACAGTGGTACTGAAGCTTAATATATGAATGAAATGCATACTAAGGCATTTACCATAAATTTACATGCAAGGCTTACCCCCTATGAAATGGACTAAAGCTCTACACAAAATCCGGTCTATGTGTCCATTTGCAACATTACTGCTAGCAAAACATAAAATATTTTGACTTAGCATGCCTGGTGCCGAGCATGGGCGTAGGGGGACGTCAAATGTAAGGAGCTGTAAATTTTCTACCCGAAATATCAAGTAGAGTTGAAAGGAAGGCAGAAAAATTCCCTGAATTTCCTATTTTTCTTTCAGACAATTTGCTCGAGTGAAACGGATTTCTGCCCTACTTGGGGAGTTTTGCCCCCTGCACCCCCCGCTTCCAACGCTTGTGGTGCCAAGTAATTTACATTGTTTTAGTGCAGTTTCTTTAAGAAAAGAGAACGCATTTCAAGGTCATTTATCATCTTCTCTTGATAAAGATTGAAAAATAAAGAGGCAAGCAAGAAATAAGTGTAATATGCGCATCTTTTTCAAAGGATTCTTATTTTCTTATATTGCTATCAGCTCTTTATTTGCTTTCAAACTGTGTCCGCAAAGACAGGGCGGTCTTAACTAAAACAGGCATGGTCAAAGGGAGGGAGGGGGTTGGAAACCGATGGAAAAGTACGGACATGCCTTATGAAAAAGACCCTACTTTGCTAGTGCTCAAGTAAAAAGAAATAGTGATAAATCTTCATGCAGTTTAAGGGAAAAATTGCCGAAATGAGAAAAGGATAATTACTACATTTAGGTCAAAGGAACTCCCACATCTGAATAGTATATCGTATTTGTATGGGGCAAGGTTGTACGTGGGTTTGTTTTGCTGGATTGAACTTGTGGCTGGGTGGGAAAGGGGTCCTTTGCAAACGTGAAAAATCTTAGCTGATATTCCAATTCTCCGCAAATGAATTAGCAAGCATGCAAATTCTAAGGCTATTTTAAAAAATAACTGTGGACTTGACACTTCAAAGCACCCCTAAATCATTACACAAACCCTTAACGGCCAATTTGTCCCTTTGCGGCAAATGTTGCAAATCTTACATGCACAGTTTCAAACCTATAAGGAAGTTTTTCCTCAAATTCACTATTTCTTTTTGGTCTACTACATGCAATAAAAAAGCCGTCCAAATCTGAAATGGCAGGTATCATCGTCTTTCTTGGCATTCACATGAAATAACCTTAAAGTTATCTGTTCCAAGTGAACAGCTTTGCAGATAAAGCTAGCCTATATATTACGCAAAAGCTTTAAAAAAACACAAAATTTGCCTGCAAAGAATTCCCTCTATGGCCCCCCGTCATCAACTGCAGGCACCCCTACAAATGCAATAGTTATTTGGCTCTTCTTATTGATCCAAGGTTTTTTCTGAAATCAATATAATCCTTCCACATAGTTTTCCTGCGTACGTACAAACGCCTTGTATTTGGAGCAACATGGCAAGAGAACCTTTTCGCAATTTCCTCCACTTTATCTCACATGGAGATAGCATCTGATCTTCTTTCTCAACAGGTTCTGCTACTTGACATTGAACACTATCCAATATCTCGGCCACATCGATTCTAGCCTGAAACATGGGCTCATTGTACAATTGCTCTTCAGGATTTAATTTTGCTTCAATGCAGGCCGTTGTATGTAACTTTACAATGACTGAAGGCAACAAGCAGGAGCACATTGGACATTGCTTTTTTGATCCAGATTTCAGAACCTGGACTTTCTCTGTTTTCTTGGTCACCAACTGAATCTAAAAATCAGAGCAACCAGCAATACAGGCACTATCACTAGCATTGTCATGGGATACGTCAACAAAAGTGGGTGTTTCACTTATCTCCTCAAAAACAGCTTTCAGAGACCAGTCATCATCATCTTCAAGGTCATTCCTAGCTTCAGCCTCTTTACTGTTTAGACCAGATGACATTGGAACATCAACATAAGAGAAAGAGCGAACATACAACGGACCCTGGCCAGTTTGATGTTTCGGCATCTTCTAGTTCCATTCTGTTATTTCTAGCACAGAAACAAGTCTGGGACCAACTGCCTTCACGAATTTAAATTCTGGTTTTAACTCCAGTTGTTGGAGAAACGGAATGGATAATGAAATGGTATTGCGTATGTCACTTTCTCGCATGGATAACGTGAAAGCAACAGCAGATGCAACCAGTCCGGCATCGTAGTAGTTCTGCCTTTTCTTCCTTCGTGGAACTTTGTATGTCCTCGGATTATTGATAAAAACACATCTTTATATGCAACCGTTTCCTTTTCCTTGTTTGCCTTCCTGTTTCGGTTGGAGCCTGTTAAAGGCCAATTTCGGTTGGATCGCCATGTATTAGAAAGCGGCCCAGCCAGTTCCATTAGCTTAACTGAAGTTAAGCATGGCTGTGTACGGTCAGAACCTGGATGGACGACCTCCAGGTGAACTACCAAAACAGCTCACTCCGCCGTCCTTCCGAAGGGACGTTAAACTAGGGGTCCCATGCTTGGATGCGGCATGCATAGTAGGCCTAAATTAGCTGAAAAAGCTAGGTATAACAGCCTACTCAAAATAAAGTAAGCAAAAAAAAGCAGTTGCCCTCGACCTATGCTTGGGTAGAGTCTTCGTCCTCGGTGTGCATGTCCCTGACCCATTCTCAACCGTTTGTACCTGATGACTGCCATTTGTAGACAGTTGCTGGATAGCCCTTGATGCAACCTCAACTAACTCGTTTAACTTGCTAACTATATCTTCACATCCTCGTTGCCTTGCCATTTAAAGCTCAACTTTCAGTTATGCTGCGAATACTAAATTAAATCTTGACAAGAAAATGTTGGGCTTCGTATTACAAAATTAGATGTGCTTAAAGGTAGATTCACACATATTGCGGTATGATGCGGCGCGGCATGAGGCGGTGCGGCAAGATGCGGCAAAAACGCATGGCTGTTGTTCACACATGCAGCGTCTCCCGCTGTAAGCGAAGCAACACAGCTTCGAGTCATCTGGTAACTTTACAGGTGTTGTTTACGGTTCACAATATTGCTGAACATGGAAAATACTACTTGTTTGCTTTGGATAAGAAATCGGTTGGCAATCCAGACATGCCAATGAAGGTTTCACATAAAACATGATAGGCCTATCGACGAAGCTGTGTTACATTCACCTTCACGAAGAATTTCATCGCAGTGCTTGGATTAATCCTTAGCATTTGACAAAAATTTTCCAGGTTATAATCCTGCCCTCTTTTGGCACGCTTGCACGGTAATTTCCTTTAGAAATCGATCGAACTGCCTCTGTTAACTTGTTTGAAATTCAATATGTCTTCCGAATGCAATGTCCCTTTCTATTGTTCTTGTGCGGCGTGATGCGGAAAAGCTGAAATTTTTCAACTTTGCCGCATCATTAAAAAAACGCGTGGCTGATGACGTTGAAAAAAAAACGCTTACCATATATGGTGCGCGGCAACTGGGCGGCAAGAAAAACGCGACAAGTGTGAATTTACCTTAGAATACAATTTGCTGCGGTTTTCCTGCTGTATCATTATGTGTCTTTCGTATTACAAAATGAGATGTGCTTTAGAATATAATCTGCTGCGGTTTTCCTGCTGTATCATTATGTCTTTCTTACTATAATGAGGTGTTTTTCGTATTATAAAATCGCACGTTTGGTGTTACTATCCTGCACAGTTTTGGGTTATAAAATCATACTTTTCGTATTATGAAATTGAAATTTTCGTATTATAAAATCGAACTTTTCGTATTATACAATCGAACTTTTCGTATTATAAAATTCAGTTGGTATTGTAAAATCACATTTTCATATTGTAAAATCGATCTATGTATTATAAAATTGGTTTCGTTTAATAAAATTCAAGTCTCGTATTATTTCGCCTTTTCGCGCGCCATACAAAGTCTCTAAAAGATTGCCGATTATTACTACTCTTTCATCATTTATGCAATCACTTAAGCTGAAAATTATTGGGGAAATAAGTGCCCCCTCGCCCCCCCAAATGTACGCTACTGATTGGTAGACAAGGAATAGGTACTTAAAATCGCAATACAGTATTACCCCACCACTAAGAAAATGATCTATAAGAAACTGCAGCCTGCCAGAAGACACCACATCTACCCTGATATAAGAAACCAATCAGCCGGAAATTTAAAATCAGGCTACTTCTGATTGGACAAATTTTATTTTTCAAGTACTTCGTGATACAAAACTTACTGTGTCTAACAAACAGGAATAATGTAAATATAATAATTGCAAATAAGACATAGTGAAATGTAATACAGTAGATATAAGATAATAGTTGCTGAATATATTGCTCGTTGAGTACAGTAACAGTAGAATAGAGAAAGAACAAAGATATTAAGTAAATTTATTGTAGCATATATTTGAAAAGGCTTAATAGTAAAAAGTATATATTGCCTAATTTCATAAATTGAGTGCTATATTTGTGAAATATCGAATTTTCTCTGGAATAATAATATATTCCATCAATTTTTTAGATCTTTTTTGGACATTAATAAAATCCAAAAGAAGCCTAGGGTGATTAATTTTTTCTAGGCATATACTAGTGCAAAATGCATGACTATATAAACTAGGCAAAGGCAGTTTTAGTATAAAATTGAGCATGAGAGAGACTAAGGTCAACATTGTGTGAGAACAGATGTGTTCCATCGTGTCTCTCATACTCAAACTAAAAGTTATAAATAGTGTAATAGCTAATAGACCTAATGAAATATCAAAAGTTTGTATATCAACTGTAATCAAGTTCCATTCATCAAATGCAATCAAGTTCGTGACGAAAAACCTCTGGACCACTACCACAGATAATCCCACATTTTGAGCACTTGAACTTATCATTCCTTCCACCGAGATCTCGAACAACCTGACCACCGAAAAACATATCATTATCGGAGGGCTTGTCTTGAGCTTGCGGGTTTGCTGCTTGAGATTGACCTGAGCCACGTGCAGAGAAGGGCTGAAATTGAATGGTATGATTACGATAAGTTACGCTGGACGTTGTAAGCAAATCAGGAGAAACAACACTTGCAAAGTTTATATAACTCTACATAAATATATACCATGTACCATATATTTTATATAAATATTCATAAATATAAATATATGTATATATATATGTGTGTGTGTGTATATATATATACATATATATATATACACCTGCATATATATACAAATAAACACACACTTATATATAAATATATATATATAAATATATATATATATATATATATAAATATATAAATATATATTTATATTTATATTTCATATATATATTACTTGCCTAATTATCAGCAATGAATAGCCCTACATATACATTTTCTAACAAATTACAGATCTCATATTTTCACATAAGATAATACTTGACGCAATTAAATTCCCCTATTACAGAAAGTCATTTTGTGAAAAACCTACAGTATTAAGAAAATGTTCCGGCGGAGGTCTTCGCATCCTGTCCAATTCAGCCATTCTGTCAGAAATCCGGGATCTCTCTTCCATCAATTGGTAATACTCTCTTCTACGTTGCGTCTCCTCATCCTGAAAACCATGTCTAGCTGGAGAATTTCTTCGCACATAGCCTTCTTCTCCCTACAAAATGCATTGTCAGACAATGTTAGATAAGTTCAAAATTAATTTATCTCGATGAACAGCAGTGCTTGCACTATGTTAAGAAAATACAAAGCTCTACAGGCACTTAACAGAGATCTGAGCTCCCTTTTTTCAAACGCAATTAGGTACATAGCTTAAATCAGATGGCCCCACTTGTTCTAGTTCCCAGCAGTGGCACACCACCGACACCAAGCTTATCGTAAGAAGTAACAATACAAACAACGACTGCCACTCTCGGTCAATGAAACTGATATTTTCGCACGTACTAAGAAAAATCTGTCTTTTGTTTACCAAGACTAGTAGGATGCCGTTCATACCTCATAACCATAGCGCATTCTTGCTCGTCGCATGTTCTCCTCTTTTTCCATATTGTAATCATTCTCAAAAATTTTCATCTAGAATAAGCAAATTAAAAGCCTTGATAAGCTGACTTATTCCAAAAGAGCAATGACAATTACCAACTGTTTGACTCCCGGCCATTTTGGGGGTGCTTATGAAAACGGAATAGCCAGCGAAAGTGGCTGTATCTATAAAACGTACCGAAAGGGCTACCAATTGCATTAAACCAGTGGCTTTCAACCTTTCAGGTGGAGAGGAACCTCAAGTAAACACTCCAATTGCTCAAGGAACCCCTGTTCACGCATCTGAACTGGAGGAGTAAAATTTGCTATCAATTGTAGCATTTGTATAACTTCTGGCGGAGCCCCTGGACTCTGCTGGCGGAGCCCCTGGACTCTGCTGGCGGAGCCCCTGGACTCTGCTGGCGGAGCCCCTGGACTCTGCTGGCGGAGCCCTAGGGTTCCATGAATCCTGATTGATAGCCACTGCATTAAAGAGTAATTAACATAGAAAGCTGGTATACCATGAGGAAGGAAAGCATGGTATTGCGACCCAAAGGTGAATAAGTAGGAGAGAATTGGCTTAAGTAAACGACATGAAAACGTCTTGAGAATTTATGTGACATATGAGACATTCTTGTACCTGTCGCCTGCACTCTGCCGCTTCATTTTGTGCCTCCCGCAATTTGGCACTCAATCTCTTCACTTCTGCTGACAATTTCTCCTTTTCCAGCTTCTCAGTGTTGAAATCCTCCGCATATATCGCAATCTGTTGCTTCAAAACTTCGATTTGTTCTTCGGAAACTGTACTCAATTGCCTCCTGAACTGTGGTTCATTTTGGAACATGAGTGAAGACGGAGATGATCTTGGTCGTCTCTCCGACGACTGCTCGACCAAGTTTGTCAGACGATCTATTTCTCCATCGAGCCACCTGTTTCGAGAATTTAGTGATTTCGTTTCTCTCTCAAGAACCTCAACCGCATCCTTCAACACTTGAATTTCTTGTAAAGCAGTCTGAAGTGGAATAAAAGTGACAATCAATTCAAAATCACATTTCAAGATGAGACTTCAGTTCGTGGTATCGAAGCTGTACATAAAACTGGAGCTGTAGGAGAAGAAAGGGATAGAAAACCGTAGAAAGGCAAAGAGTGTTGTAGAACTTTACAGAAACTACTTCAATAGTAATGACTGGCAAATTTTGCTCTAATACTAGGCGAGTAATTCAAGCAAAACCAGATAAGATTTGGAGAACAATTTTCCGGTCTTCAGGAGATTGACCAAATGTAGCAAACAAGTTTTACCTAATATAGCAAACGAGTTTTACTGAATACGGTTAACAAGTTTTACCCAATACAGCAAACGAGTGTTTCTTAATACGCTCAATGAATCACACACTATGGCTAGCGAGTTCTACGCAACATGGATAGCGAATCTGGCAATAAGCGACTTACCTCCTCTTTTCTGATCAATATTTCATTCTCCTTTTTCTGCTCTTGAAACAACTTCTTCGCTCTTTGGTACTTCATCTCTGTCTCCGTTTCCAACTTCCTCTGGACAGCCTGCATTCCTTCAAGTGTCACCTTGTCTAACTCTTCTTTCAAACTTCGTATTTTCATATTCAGTTCTTCAATTGTATTATCTTTCTGATCCAGAAGATCCTTCACTGATCCGTGTGCATGGCTGTGCTCCTGACTCAGTTCCCTCTGCAGTTTCTGAAATGAATCGTCTTTGCTCCTCATCTCCTCAACCAGTTTCTTGTAATATTCCTCAAGTTTCCGATACTGTTTATCCCATTTGTGGTTTACTCTTATCAACTGAAAAAGCACCACAAGTAATTACTCTTAACTCTCGAAAAAATGTTCCCTCACTTACTAATTTTCTGAAAAAAAATCTATCCAAGAAGACCTTATTCTAGATCCCCTTCTATTATTCTTGAGTCTGTAATTCCATCAAAAATTACGTAATGTGGGAAATCGAGTTTTTCATTTTGCTTACTGCTGAAACGATTTGCAAAACTCATCCATGATTGGTGAGAAAAGAAAGTCTCCACCCATCCCGTATATTCCAACCCCCCCGTTGAATGGGTTTTCAGGATTTTTCCAGCTCCCCGTCTATTTGGGACTCAAGAGTACGTAAGCCTGTACAGACTATGAGAGCAAAGTGAACGACAGATGAAGTAAGTTCTTAAACGAGCTGAAAACACCTTAAAACAAGACTCCCTTGAAGAACAACTACTGCTACACAGGATGCTGTAGAGAAATTGCTCTAGTTTTTCACACATGTAAATCATTGCATGTATGCTGTATATTCCTTACTGTTTTGAATTTGTAAGCTGAAGGGATTTTGTGGATAAAAACTTTACATAAATCACAAATAAACTACAAATACCATCGGGAAGAAAAATTTATCAGACTAAAAATGCTGATAGGGTAGACCTATAGATATAACAAGACTAGAAATCATGCCATCACTCTATGGCTATAACCAACCTCATCTCTTTCTGCTTTCAGTGATGCATTAGAATGCTCCAGGTCAGCAATGACTTTTTTCTGCTTTTCAGCTTCCCCATCTAGCTTTGTTCTTGGCTTCGCAACAGGTGCTGGCCCAGTAGTTTCGTTGCCCTTAAAAGAATGAATGGAAAATCTATCAGAAGACATAGAAATTTATATAGAAAAATCCTCAACCATACAATTTGCAAGAAATATCCATATCAATGAGTAATTAAATGACCATATAAGTTTTCCAACACAATATAAATAAGATATCTCAAATCAATTCGGGGTCTTTTACCCTATCTCTTTCCATATAGCACTCTTTTCTAGAAAATTTGATGGTTCTACTAGACGGCTTTGATTAGCTCTGTTATCCAGAATAAAATCAGAATTCAATGAATTGACTAACAAGTTCTTTCACAAGGTACTTACATATCATAATCTACAGGGGAGTAAATGCTATCAGACAATCATTACAGTGACTAACAGGAAGTCGTTAAATCTAGCTCCATGCTATCGGAAGAGAACAAAACATTGCATGTAACAGAGCTGACCGTATATGGAGAGCCAGATTTCACATCTAATATCGTCTTTCTACCAATGCAGTTTCAATATGATGATAAAGCCGGACGTTTATTTCTATGACGTCATCACTCCAGTAGACTTTTCATAAGTAAGTCTATTCATACGAAAATAAGGAATAATACCTGTGATATTTCATTCAACAAATCATCCCTCATTCTTTCATTGTCATCTACGTTTTGCAAATCTTTGCCAATGTTTATCTGTGGCGTATCTTCTGCTTCCATTTTATCGTCTTCAAAATCTTCCGGCATTCTGCTGTTAAACTTCTCCTCGATGTCTTGTAGCTTCTGCTTAACTAAATCGATTTCGTCTTGAATCTTTCCACACTTTGTCCCCTAAAATGAAAATTCAGAGTTACTGTTTCGAAGCAAAAAGCACCGTCATCGACTACGAATCGTATATGCTTAGCTGCAATGTTATATGAGAACTGTCTCCCAATACCACCCTCTAACACCTATATTGGGCGCCAAGCTCGATTGTTGACGTCTGACGCAAAAGAAGTAAGTAGTAAGGCTTGCATATGGATCATAATTCAATGACAACCATATTCAATTATTTGCATCACTTAATTCTGTCTACTCCCAGAAAACCATCTCCTACGTCAAAAGCTTGTTGTAGATAATAGCTGGTGATAACAGCATATACTCGTCTTGTCTAAACTGACTATTTTCGAGAACAGGGCTGCTCGCTGTGCAATGCAGATCAAAATATACACTACAAAACAGGCTTCATACGAGTACACACCAATGATAGCAAAAGAGAACTAGACATAAGAAACTGGGAGTGGAGATTGAGAGAGACAGAAACAGGGACAGGGACAGGGACAGGGACAAGAATAGGGACAGAAAGACACCTGGTAGTGATAGCTCCAATCACACAATAGGGATAGGAGCCCTTGAAAAATTGACTACGTAGGTTATATAAGGGAAAACCGAAAGAATAGCAATTTAGCACTACAGAGACGCTTTCCACATCGTCAACACCAAAATTGCTGCATAAACACGATCCCTATCCAGCAACCACCCTCTCCCGATCCAATCTCGTTCTATTCGGAAACCTTAGAGCAGTCAAGGCGAACAAAAATCGTTAGAAGCAAAAGCCGCCAATTCACAGAGCATCTCCAATGATGGTAACACAGTACTTTCAGGTTTTAAAGTAATTCAGTACATCTCTGCTGTTTATTCTTGCTCAGTTATTCATGACACTGTCGATCTATGTAAAACATACAACCTTCAATAGGCTTTGCACTCCTCCTAACCCCCTAACCCCTCCAGATTATGTATTGCCATCTCTGCGTACATTTCCAGTAGAAAATTTTTTGGCGTATATTTCCAGAACTGATTTTTGAAATCAAACGATGAAAAGCTAACCTAACCAACTGTCCTCTCTTTTCATATTGCAGACACTCTAACAAACCCTGACATAATGTACTGACATGATTCCTTGCCCCTAGGGAGGACTCCATGAATTGTCTTCTTCATAGCCCCAAAACAAAACATCATCTGGAATTTTCATGGTCCTTCAATGATGTTGGCACGTGCACTCATAACGTAAAATTACCTAAAGTTGTACCTATTTTTAGACAAAACATCCTCCGCGATTTATATGGCCTTCCTATGATCCTGGCACGCGCAATCATAGCGTTTAAGTACCTAAAGTTGCACCTATTTTTCTTTTACATAAGCAATGTCAGCAGATCATGACAGCTGAGTAAAGGAAAGCGAGTAACCATTAACCAACCTTAGTACAATAGCAGAAATTGATATAGAAGCTGGGAATAAGAAGCGTCATCGCACACATCACAATACAATAGGCAACTAGCAAATCGTTGTTTAGTGCAAACGGACTCTATAAGTACCATGCAACAAATGCATTTTTCACGTGCATCAATCACATTCTACAACAAGAAACACCCATAAATGATCCTTCAAGCACGTAGCTGGATGTGCTGTCCAGGAAGGGCAAAGTCTGCATGTGTCATCAATTTCGGTGGAGCACGAACCATGACTAAGTATTTAACATCCAGGCCAGTAATTCTGTTGGGGAGGGGGGACTCCTGCCAGATTTTCTATTTTGGGGCATTTTCCCACGCGCCCCCTCTACAGCTACGTGCATGTGATCAATACTGAGCTAACGAATTTTCTGTTCAGACCTTCCTGGCACCATCTAATTTGAAACCAATTTAAGCTTGATTTCAAATACATCGTGCAGCCCTTAGTAAAGTAAAGGTAGTCCCGTATACTGCTACCTCGCTCATACGGCCCCTAATACTATTTACAAAAGTAACATTAATCTCCCATACAACAACCTAGAATACCACTACAATCAGTGGCATTGCTGAAATACTTGGGGTCCTTAGCAATTTAGCACGATTTGGGTGCTATCTTCATTTTCCCAAAACATAGTACATAAAATGCTTCTTATAAAATTCTGAGGAGCCCTTTTGGGGCTTTAACAGTTTAGAGACCTTTAAAAGTCGCCCTAATCTAACTTACGTCAGTTATTCCACTTAGCATAAGCAGGTAGACAAACACCTTAATCTGCACCATTTGTTGCTATATGTTAAAAGCTAGCTTGTTATACACCAAAATCTATGGAGTGCTGTTGGCCTTTTGCTGGTGTGAAAACCTACTATATTCCTTCCAAGAACGAAGCTATTAATCTCTTCCTCCTATACTCAGAAAACGATCTAGTCCAAGTCTACAGAGAAGACAGTTGTTAGCACAAAAAGCACCCAGTACTACAAGAGAGTCTTTGACAACGAGAGATGGGTCTTAGAATAGCCCCCATAAGCGTTGCTTTTCTTCACTGAAAACCAAAGACTATCTTACCGTGCTCTGCCAGAAATGAAAGTTCGCATAAGCCAATGGAGATTGATAATGTGGGAGAGGGTGGCTCTTCAGTTGCTATCATTGTCACTGGTACAAGCATCACTGCCAGTTAGATGACAAACTGCAATCACGATGCCAAGGTCATTTACATTTTTTCCAGAACAGGAACAAGAGTATCCAATCTGTTCCATAACTCTGTGTTTGCTTGATCGCCTTGATCAGGCTAAAAAGTGTCTGTATTCGCTTGCGTCTAAGTTTGCTTCTGCAATAATTTCTAGCTCTTGCCTCGGCAAATTCTATTCAAATATGTAGCTATTGCTGCTTTTATAGCCATGAACGCAATCGCTCCGAGCGGCTTCTTAGAAAGCAAATGCTAAAATCAGGGGAATTCCCCATTTTATATGTGATGACGTCACGGGAAAACCCTGGGCTTAACTGGTTTTAAAATAGCGGAAGAATATATACTGCACGTAAAAAAATTCTAGAAAAAGCATTTGTAAGAAAGCACCTTGACGTTTCAACACGCAAAAAACTGATAGTTATACGTGTAAGTCGAGAGGAAGCAAAACAAAACGATATGAACTGCGAGTAAATTACAAAGTCAGTTGATGCAAGAGACATGAAACAAAAACAGGATAAGAAACCAGAAACCAGAAACTACAACTGCGCTTTATGAAATGAAAAGGTTGACGTCATGCTTCGTTAAGTGTAGGGAATTTTATCTAAATATCTTAAAATAAACTCCATACCTTTAGCGCACGCTCCAGTCTCTCATTCTCAGAGCATAATGACATATAACGCTGGAGTGTATGATTTGTGCATTCACAATATATGAACTAACAGTAAATGTTGAGGCATAGATCTGGGGCATGCAGCCTCAGGCCTGTAAGCAAGTTCTAAATGGCTTGCTAACCTTAAAAATTAACTTTCATAAGCTTTAGTTCAGTCCATTCCAGCCCGGCTCAGTTCAGTCCGGCCCATTCCAGCCAAGCCTGTCCGATCAAGAGATTCAACATCATAGATTTGCCCCCCACCCATATAAAAAAGGTTGCCCGTCCCTACCTTAGATAACTAACACCATAAAGCCGCAAAGGCATGTCCTGCAGTCCACAAAAATACCATCAAACCTTACAAGATTCTACTTTTGATCCAAATTTTCTGGAATTGACATCCATGAATAAATAAAAGAAGTCCCGCAATTTATCATACAAGCAGGGGTGATTTTTAAGGGGGCTCAGAGGGGTGCCACCATTATTAAAATCGCTGTTCATTTTCAGGGCTCAGTCCCCCCCAAATATTTGTACTGGTCTTGCTTTTCGAAGTGTATTGAACTTACTTCCAAAGTGTTCGATATGGTATTGCTATGATGGATTTTACACTCCTACATGACTAATGAGATGCTTCTAATTGCTGGTTATACTATATTAATATGAAACTAAATCATCATATCTGCATCTTTGAAAATACGGGCGTGGTTTCAACTAGGCCATACCCATTTCATCATGATGTTGCACCTAAAGCCCCATTTGTTAAAACTTTTAGAAAACAACACTGCATGCAAGGTAAAACTCAGCTTCTACTACAGTTGCAAGTTCAGATGATACGGTCAAAAACCGGAATCACGACTGGAAACTTTAGAAACTTCAAGATTCGAAAGCTCTATCATTGACACCATGACAGCTAAAAAATTAGATATAATGAAGAAACTACCTACTGCAACTGGGGAAGCAATCCCCTTTGAGCGCTGGGGGCACTCCCCCAGTATATATGTTAAAAAGGTCCATTGTTCCCAGTCCAATAATTTGTTCTCCTAGAAACAAGACTCCTTTAATAAAATGCTATGCTATGATGAAAAATAGAAAGACCTTGAAATAAACGCTTTTTGTTTTATAAGAAAGTATTTTTGGCCTAGTACTGAAGCTTTCGTAACTATTTCACGATTCTAGTATCAAAACTCAGCACATGCAATATTTAGAAAAGTGAAAAGCTCCATGTACACCTGAAATTAGGATAAATCTTAGTAAATAGCAAGAGTTCAACTGTTAGAGGAGAGCCAATAACAACTTATACATAGATTGATCACAATTTAAACCTTATACAATTATAAACTTTCTTTGGTCTCAAAATCCAGAACTGAACTTTCTTAACTTTTTGAGGAGTCGAGTAGTACTTTCTTATAAACCATTTTCACATAAATAAAAACGTGTAATGTTCCCAAATTGGACCATCCAGGGTCAGTAACATCAAATAACTTTAGCTATGTTACTCATCATCCACATGCCTACATGCACGTTATACTGGCACTGAAGGTGAAGAATTTGCCATACAGGTACTGACTTGACAACAAACGTGCCCTATGAATAAGTATGTATTAGGTGAATCCCCTGTTCGCTTTTACAGCAGGTAACTGGTACACGTGAGATTTGGGTGAACGCTTCCATTTTCTAACAACTAACAATGCTAATATACGTTTTTTTTATAAGAAAAAAGTTTATAAGAAAATAAGGCTCAAATCGTCAAAATCTTAAGAAAATCGTAAGAAAATCACAAGGCTCGTTTTCCAACATTAAGAGTTTTATAGGCCAAAAATCGGTAGTTCGTCGTTATTGCCTTCAAAATGTTAAAGATGAAATTCAAATTCATGTATACAATATTAATAATGAAATTTTAAACCACTGTAGCCAGTTTATTTCAGTAAAAGTTAAGAAAAATTTAAGAAAATCTGAGGCTCCATTTCGGGAAATGTTAAGATAATTGAGGCTCAGGCAAAATAATGATTTTCCTATAAAAAAACGTGTACTCTTCAATATGTTTCGATACTAATTCGCTTTATTGATTATCTTACAACTGTTTACACTACCATCAGGGACTTAACTAAAGTCCTAAACGAAACTTTGAAAGAGTGGTGAGAAATCTCATGCCTGTATCCAAACGTAATTTTCAGTTTCTTCTTCAAACTATATGTTGTGATATAATTCGAAGAACGAGCTAAACAATTACGTGTGGACACACGCACTGAACTTCTTTGAAGTCGCATGAACTCCCAGAAGTGCAGTGAACCAATCATTGAAAGTCATGATAGAAGAGCAATTTTTCTCTCCATTCAGCAGTAAGGTCAAGAGATGTCAAACAAAAATCAGAAACTGTGCACTGAAAACGCCATTCTTCCAATTTGGTCATGCCATTACACGACTTTCTATATAAGAAATCACTTTATAAGGAAAAACGGCCGAAATATTTAAAGAACTTATATTACTAACAGAAAAATCACTAGGGAATTTTTCAATTTGAAACGTCTTTATAACTGCACTTTATAACTGCAAGAATTAGGAAGCCACTTCCATTCGTTTGCAGCCAAAGCAAGCACAGACACATCTACAAAGCTTCCTTCCTACCTTCCTAATGCTTTTGGCATTGAGTTCTAGCTAGACTTAATGGCAAAATTCAGAGTTTCGATGGCTTCTTGTGCCTGTTATTATGGCACTCTTAAATGTGCGGGAAGATTAAGGAACTATTAAGGAACATTTACTGCTTCAATTTCACCACTAGAGGTCTCGGAATAAGGAGTTATTGGAAATAGACATTGGGCTAGGCTCCTCGTAAAAAGCGTGTATATAGCTCGCTGCATTGTTCATATGGCATATACGCAAGCTATTCAAAATGCCCGCTGAACGCGGACACAATATGCATATATA
>WIPJ01067655.1:257252-267802 GCA_018155075.1 Cassiopea andromeda
ATTTGAACCATCACAGCTCAATTTGAGCCATCACAGCTTAATTTGGGCCATCAAAATTTGAGCCATCACATCTCAATTTGAGCCATCAAAATTTGAGCTATCACAGCTCAGTTTGAGCCATCAAAATTTGAGACATCACAACTCAATTTGAGCCATCAAAATTTGAGCCTCACTGCTCAATTTGAGCCATCAACATTTGAGCCTCACAGCTCAAGCCTCGATTTTACTGGTTCTTATAAAAAAGAAAGAATGTAGTTACATTGAGAGTGTTTCCATCATATGTATTCCAAGGCGATGAACTCATCGATGTGTGCTGCAATCCGCCCATTTTCTCAAGGCTGCCACTACTTGAAGCCCTTCGTACAGCATCTTTGGAACTGATGCTCCACAATTTTCCATCATTTGTCTTTTCAGCAAGCTTACGTTTCAGTTCCGTTGCCTCTAACCGAGACTGATCCAATAGTTTGCCTGTTTTACAAAAACAGTGTCACATGCTATGGGGCACTGTTCAAAATTCACATTTTAAGTTTCATTAAGTCACTGATCCTAGTACATGGTTTCTCACAACGCATAAATTAAAAATAAACACAACGCAAATGACATTGAGTATGCTATCTAAGTTTTGCTTAAGAAATATAATTTTAAAATCCCCATTCTCCAAATAAAAATAAGCAGTGAAATATTAATTTAAATTGTATATTCTTACACAAAATTAGGTAGCTAAAATGCGAGTTTTAAGAAGAGTGTAAATTCAGTTAGTACGTACGCACCAAAATGGCAAAATTTGACCCCGTCTCTCTCTACCTATCGTACGCACATATACGCTTGCTACAACCCCCATTGTGTACGTATTCTTGACTACCTGACCCCCCATTTCTAGCGGGAATGTTTTCAAATACCCAATCAATACTTCCAAAGAGAAAAAGACTGTAAAGCATGTGAGAAACAAGAAAATAATCATACCAGATGTGTTATAGAACAGCAATGAAAGTCGTAGCCAAAAGACAGCAAAATATGATAAAAGTACCTTGCATATGAACTTATTACAAAATGCATGCAACAAAGGGACTTTTTGTGTACGCACTTTGATGTTTCGACCCCCTCCCCCCTTGTGTGAATGACATACGCTTTTGCTCGACCCCCCTTCCCCCTGTGTGCGTATGTGCTCTATGAACTTTTTAATTTTCGCTTCTACTTGTATTATTTTACGTAGTTCTAATTGTCATCTCTCCTTTTTAAATGAATGTAATTAGATTATTTATTTTTGTATTATTTTGCAGGGCAGTATAAAAATCAGCTTTTAGCTGCATACTCTGCCATGCCAAAATAATTTACAATGAAATGAAAATCAAATGAATGGCCTTAGGGATGAATTTTCCAAAGCTATCTTAAAGTTGTTGGAAGTGTAATAACAATTTCAATGCTCCTTTAGTAGAGCGCTCTGTGATAGCATGATCAAGTTGATAGGGACACATGCAAATCACCCCAGGGCCTTTGGACCAGTGGGACTCTTTTTGTTATAGCCTGTTTAATAATAATAATGCAGATGACTCTTTTGATATTCATTAGTACTGCCTAGGGAGTCAAGGGCCTTGCAAACAGAGTTTGGGTTTTAACGAAAACAGGGTCTTTATAGGGACCTTCCATAAAAGACGTCCGCATCTTAAGAATGGGGATTAGCAACATTTGAAGACGGACGGGGAAGGCGAAACTTAGCTTTAGTTCTGTATCTTTTGCTGCATTCTACATATGTTCTACTTGTAAGTACTCGCTATTTGTGCCCGATTGCTCAAGGAGCGGGTGACCCGATATGGGCTTGGCAAAGCAGCCAAGTTTCCCTAAAAGATGTTCTAAATAACAGGCTTATACGAAATTAGGATATTGAAGCCCAGGGTATTGGCTGGTACTTTGCATTGGCTGTGCCAAAACAGAAAATTTCAAGTTTAATACAAAATGTTGTAAGCAAGAAAAAAGGCTAGCAAAGCAGCTCGTGTTGATTTCTGTTGGTAGGAGCCTGTGTCACTATGACCCAGCAACTCAATAGTCAAGGATACCGAGGACTGGTCGGGGAATCTATTGCCACGCGCGACCCATGCTGTGCTCTTTTAGGGAATGACCGTCAGCTTGTAAAGGCCTGTTTATGGAGAGAACTGTACTGAGAAGTGGCGCCAAATTGAACATTGTATCCCATTCTTGTGGGAAGAGCGTGCTTATACGAAACCTTTTCTCCTGGCCAGAAAAGATCCCAGCTGCTTCATGCGAGGAGGTTTCAGACTGATGAAGTCCCGTTGCCATATGAACATAAACTTTCAATAAAACAACGTACAACTAGCAGTGATTCTGGAGGACAACTAGGGCAGGGATGGCGCTAGGGGGCATGGGGGCCCCTAAAGTTTTACTGAGCCCCCGTCGGCACCTAAATTTCTATGCACTGTCGGCACTTTAATAATATCCGTGAGTGTTTTTTAGTTTTTCAGGCAGGAAACATCTAGCGGGAAACAATTTTTCTTGGAGGTTCATTATCAACCTCAGTATGGAAGTGTTTCTGAGGGGTCGTGAATGGGGGTGTGTATACTTGCAGGCATCAAAACACCTTTGACAAAATTTGAATATGATCCTAGTGTTAAACTTTTACTTACGGACGTGTGTTAAAATGAGTTTGGTTATGGAAGACTGCTTCAGCAAAATCTCACTTACTTAGAACTTGCACTCCGTTTGCTCTGATGTTCAATGCCTCATTTTCTTCTTCTAGCCTCTTATGTTGCTCTTTCAGTTGTCGCAGTTCAGAATGCAGTTGTTCGACATTCATCTCATCGTCTGGTTGGTGCATAATGATGTAAGCTTCAATAGAGGTAATCCTGCGAAGGCGGTAAAATTGTTTAGTTCAGAAGATATCCAGCAGAGCACTGACCAAAATTACTCTGCTCTACCTTGCTAAAATGGACTGGACGCCCGCTGAAGAGTTGTGTATCAGAAATTTAGGTGCCTGTAAGGTACTTTTCAGCTTAACGTAAGAACATTTGTTAATAACTTGGCCATAAGAACGACTCGAAACCAAACGGAATCAGCCTGGCTATAATAGGCCAATTGAAAGAGCAACTAAGGAAAAATTGAAACTAGAAACTGCAAGACAATGCATGCTTTAAAAAAGAGGAAAACAAGAGAAAACAAATAGAAAATAGATCTAGCCTATTGGGTGTTATCCATACTAGGGAGTATCTGGGTGTGATAGCAGTTGCTGTACAATGCTGACTTTCGTCGTTTTTCGTCTGACTTGTGAAACGGTTTTGTGCGCTGAACCCGTTTCATTCATAAGGAATTTGCGTACCAGAAGTATACAAACTACAGACACAGATAGACAGAGGCAGGCAAATACAGGTGAAAGTATAAACACACGGATATACATGAATACTTGATACCCACATACCAAGCAGCGGTGCAGAAAAACCAGGGATGATCAGGCCGGTCGGGCTATTCGGGTGAATTCTCAAGGGACGGTTGCATGAAGTGGAGAAAATGCTCGATTATGAATATGGAAAACTAGACAGTGTGTGTATGAAAGAACTGAAGTCAAAACTATCAGAAATTTGCAGCCTTTTTTAACATCATATGTTGCTGTGAATGACCGCGTGACCCCCTGAGGGGCGTGGCTGGATTGCAAAGCAAAATTGTTAGCAAAAGTTGCTAGAACTGATTGTGAAAAAATGATCGCAAACCTACGCTAGGCTACATGGCTCTACATTTCCTTCCTTCTTTTATCTAAATAATTTCTACCGAAGTATGTAAAAGATTCCCCGTTGTCAACGCGAGGTATAAACTGATTCTTTATGAAAAGCTTAGGTTAATATTGGATAGATTTTGTTGTTGCTTTCTTTATAACAAACGTAACGGATTTGTCAACTCGAATAATCATATCAGCCCATTGGCACCAAAGGGTAAAACATAGGTTAAAGAGAAGGGGGCTCAAGCAGTCACCCTGAAGAACGCCGCGACCTACAGTGATGCAAGGAGTATGAAAATCGTACGTTATGATTAATGTTTTGAAGTCAGTATAAAGACTTCGAATGCGGTATTCAATTTGCTCGATTATTTGCCTAAGGTGCAACTTTGTCTGAAAATGAAAGGGGTATATTCAAGTCTTTGTTGATGTCGTGCTTCATTTATCATATGGCAAAAACAAGTGGAACAGAAGAAACGTTGTACCGACGACGCAAAAGTTAATCTAGAAGCAGTATTCCATTTCCGATGCACAAAAACCATACGGCGTAAAATAACCTTCTACTCAAAAGCAAAACAATTTAGAATATTGAAGCTTAGCGAGAAAATAAATATTCTTCTAAAAAAAGAGAGTATATTAATGAGTCGTAGCAATACTGGCAAACAAGCAACCTTAGACCAGGGCGAATTTTGCTGATAGAGGCGCAAACATGCAAAACAATCACCTCAATTCAGCAGAAAACCAGGAAGATAAAATATGGCCGGTGTATTACCTACAGCTGCATTTTCAAGCACTGCATGTCCCAACCACGCACATCTTGCATTACAAGATGGAAAATACCCTCTATAAATATCTATTCACAATCGATAAAATGTGTCGGTAACCTGCGATGCATTATAAGTCAAAGGTGTGGCGGGAAATCCTAGAGCTAGTAATATCCGTAACAAGATCAGCAATGCACTCCACCCTACTGCCATAACCTATTAACTGTTTGCAGGTACTGCCACATGTCGTCGGTTCTCGTACCAAACAAAGTCAGATGAGTGACAAAAGCCTTAAAACTCGTGACTGCATGCAACACTGAACAGCATATTTTGCTCGAAATTCTAGAATCAATTCGTATATGTACATGTGTGACTCATTATTTTCGCAACCATCTTGGATCACGTGACATTGTTGCTGCGGCTGCTCCACCGTCGCTACCCCACCACTCACACGTACTGCAACGATATCTGAAAAGCTTACCTCTCTTGAAAATAGGCTAGATTCTCCAGCACTTACATGCCAGCAACCAACTGTCTGTTAGACGAACGAAGAATTGCTAACCGCCAGAACTCAGGCCGAGAACAAACCAATTACGCAATGGTTCGAAACCAACGAGGGAACTACCCTTGGCCTAACAGTGATGAGCAATGATTGGCTGCAACACCTGGCGTCCATAGCAACGAGGTAGCAATGGCGCCTTAAACGGCCTAAACTCTGATATGATACGATAATATATTATTTATACACGATTCTACCCTTCAGCTTTTTTATTTTCCATCATAATACACAAAATGTCAAGTAGATAATATTTACAATATTCTAAATACATAGAAATAAAAAGAGTAGGTAACTAACTTTATATCCTAGGGCGCTGTGCTTCCAGGTGGTCGTGTTTCTAAGTGGCCAAGCATATTTTTAATCAGCTCTTTAGGAACTCCTTTAACTTCTTTTGAAGTGACTAATAGCTGGGAGCTCCCTAATATCAGTTGGAATTGTATTCCAAATTTTTACAGCAGAGTATTGATAGCTCTTTTTCGCATGTTCAGAATTAAGCCTGGGAATTTGTACATCTTTACAATGCCTTGTTGCATCATTTGATTGCGAAGATGCTTGTTGAAATTTACCTCCAAAGATTTTGCGGCCTTAATTTGTTAATTATTTTTTATGCCACAACTGATCGATCAAATCGGATGATATTTTCAATGCTCAGCCAGTCACATGACCAGTTGTCTTTCAATCTGGCGTTTTCGATTATTGTCCGGGCCCTGTCTTGCAGGCGTTGCAGAGCATCAAGTTTAGTTTTTGGAAGGCTACCCCAAATTTCATTGGCATAACGTAAATGGCTTTCGACGATGGCATAGTAGACACTCTGTTTTCTAAGAAAAGTTGTTAGAAAAGGCCCCAAGCCTGATATTTGGTGGAAAAGTACGAACAAATTAAGAACAAGGCTGAACCTGAAGCCTTGTCGTGAAATGTATGTTTGGAAAACGATGCCAAAGCTTTCCACTAACAATTGGACATGAGATGCCCTTTCTTGTTAATCCGAGGAGACTTGATAGGCTTGACACTTTTTGTCTTTGAACTTCGAACTTTAGTTGCTCTAGATAAACTAGATACTGTGCTAGCATTGTCTATTTATAATTGTTTAACAACTTTTTCAATAAAAAAACATTAATATGCAAGAGAGTTCGTCTTGGTACTGACATCTGGCTCTCAATCAATCAAAACATCCAATGTTGCCTTGTACATAGTCTTTCTATGTATTTCTATATGGCCTACACGCTACTAATTTAAGAACAAATTAAGAACAATTCAGCCTCACACTTTGGGTAAAATTAAGAACAGCCAGCCTGAACCTCGATTTTACTGGTTCTTATAGAAAAAAAGAGTGTAGTGAAAAAACTAAACTTTCTAAATCGTAGGGAATTGCAGCTGGATCCATGAAAGTGTAAACGCAACAATAACAATCACAGATCCAAAGTGGGTCTGTACCAATATGGATTCGTGTTAGTGTAAACGTGGTGTTAATATATCTCTACTTGCCATGACGGAGGAAGACTATACACAAGAAGGAGATCATTTAGCTCATCTTGAGTAATTGATTAACAGCGAAAAAGCACATGGAAAAAGTAAGTTATCAAGAACAGGGGTCTAGGCACTAGCGTGCTTTCGACAACAACACAATGGAATAAAATAGTAACGTCATATCTGACGTTATTTCTTCTATCACATTCATTGTATGGAATCATTATCTTTCTCTACTTTAAGCAAGGCCATAGCTAAATATTTCCGGATCACATCTGAATTGCAAAAAAGTGCCCCTATTCGCTTGCGTCTATGTATTTCTTATTGCTTTCGGGTCTGTGCAGGTGCGCAAACACACTCTTTGTTCGCAGAATAAAAGGTCTGTTGGTTAGCAGGTACTAAGGTAAAAACACAATACCAGTACCTGCATAAAAAGCATGGCAACTTGCACACGGCCTAACTTCCTTTTTTGGACCTATTTTGACTACATGAAAGAAACAAAACTACTTAAATAGTATCGCACTAATAGCTAAAAATTTAGTGGTATGAAAATAACACAAAGCAAGAAGAACATTAATATTCAAAATTCTGCTATAAATTTATGCTTCACGCAAAGGTTTGAGCCAGCATGCCAAAATAAGCCACGAATGTAATAAAAATCGAAAGAACAACACAAGTAACTGCTCTTCACATACTGATCTCAACGGTACTTCTACTCGTAGTAATATCAGAGTGAAAATGGTATTAGACATAAGAAGACGTCGTGCACCCGGAAGACTTCACCTCGCATGCGTGAGAACTTATCGAGTTCTTCCATACTCTGCAGACGGTATGAAAGCATAAATCAATCTAGAAGCCAGGGTGCCTTTAATGCAAACTGCACGCCTAAGGTGCGACACGGAATTTGTGGTACGTCAAAAACTGTGCTTTTGTAGCACCAACCCAATCCCAGTATCAAAAGCACTCCCATTCCATCAAGTTTCACAAATCAACTTCCCAGATCTTCGGGCCTAATGCACCAGTCAAAATGAATCCCCACACCTCCCCCCACCTCGGACATGTGGGGTATTAGTGGGGATTTCTTGCCCTATTAGCTGCTTGGTGTGTCCGCACTACAAGGGGATTGACGGATTTTGGCATTTCCACTTAGCAAAGTGGGGCTTTAGGTGGGGATTCGTAGTTTGAAATCCAAGATGGCGGCTATTGTTGTTGCAATGATTTCTCGGTAATCCAATATGCAAATATGTTTCAAAATTTCCCCAGGTAGTAGCGCATTTGTCTCCACATAGTGTGAGGCATGTCTGGTTTTGCTCAATTTTCAATACCAATCCGCACCTATGTCCCAAGGTAGGGGGGTATTGGCGGCTTTATGACAATTCATCTGTTCAACGCGTAAACATGCCGTAATTGCATTGCTTTCAATTTCTGTCGTTTCCCAAACTTTTTTGTTCCTTACTTTGGCATTAAATTATGATTGCTAAAAATTTCCCTTCCTAATAATGGAAAGTGTGGCTTGCTGTTTGCAACATTTAAATCCTGGTTAGGTCGTAGTTAAGCCTTCCAATATACATCTACACTATACTGCCTAACTTTTAGACCGAAGATTCTAGCAGGACATACTTAAACACTCGAATTCTACGTTCATAAAAGTAACTGTAATTACAAACAGTTATTGATCGAAAATGGCACGAAAACACAAAGTATACAAACTGCCACTCAGAGTAGAACTTACACGCTAACAGCTAAGCTTCGTCAAGAGTGAAAGTTGCGTTCATGGTGACTAACACGACTTGCCAGTAAACACAAATTATGTTTTGCAGGATCAATAAAAACTATTATTTAACGTATTAATGGCATCATTAACTTGGGCAGGCCTACGTTCCAAAGCCATTATGCTTGAAGTACATTCAACACATGACTTCATTCGACTTTCGAATTTAGACTTCTAAATACACGTTATTTTGATAAGAAACTTTTGCTTCGAGGTACGAGTACGCTCTCAGATAATGCCTAGCTTACACTTTTTTTTATAAGAAAATCAGTATTTTGCCTGAGCCTCAACTTTCTTAACTTTTCCCGAAATTGAGCCTGAGATTTTCTTAAATTTCTCTTAGCTTTTACAGAAATAAACTGGCTAGAGTGGCTTACACTTTCGTTATTAATACTGTATACTTGAATTTGAGTTCCATCTTTAACATTTTGAGTGCAATAACGACGAAATACCGATTTTTCGCCTATAAAAACACTTAATTTTGGAAATTGAGCCTCGTGATTTTCCTACGATTTTCGTAAGATTTTGACGATTTGAGCCTCATTTTCTTATAAACTTTTTTCTTATAAAAAAGAAAACGTGTAGTACTATGTATAACGATGTTGCTTTTTCTGAAGATTGCAGCCTTGGCTATAGAAACTAACCCATAACATTGACAGTTTAGCAGCTTGCAAATAGAAACCTACAAATCAGAGTTCTTCCAACCAAGATTCAGGAATGCAATACCCATCTTGTTTTGGGGATAGATTTGGCCTAATGCTGTCAAGTCCTCCTTAAAGGCATGCAGCATTCCAGTAATGGGATGGGAAGCCTTAACCCTTAACCGCGCTTCCTGGAGACAGGCTGTCTCACAAGCATGCCGAATGTTCGAGTCAAGACGAGTTGGTGACCTGGCGAGGAAGAGACAGGACAGAAAGGAGCGACAAAGAAATGTAGCCTGTCCTACCTGCGGACAACTCTGTGCCTCGTAGTTCGGGCTCAGAAGCCACCAACGACGCCACTGAATTGTATTGTCGACAACGACAGCGATCCAAGAAGAGAAGACGATCCAAGACATGTACAGGTACCTGAAGCTGCACAAGCCAGTGGTTGCAGACTAACCTCATTTGGAAATAAAGGGGGAAAAGAGAAATAAGGGAGAGACCAATTATTTTATCAAAACTTGCAACTATTAACTTATGTAGCTAAATTACTCATTCAGGTAAATTATTCTACTTAAATTTTACAGCTTCTAGTCTCCTTTTGCAAGAAAAATAAGTCATACCTTCTTTTTCTCAACACTAAACCACTTTCTGTTGTTCTTCAGAGCAAGAGTGATAAACATTTCATAGTCTTAACCTGTTTTCGAAATTATGATAATGGACGTTGAATTCAGGCCCATAAGTCTAGCTAAACAGTTCAGACTTTGGATTGAAAGGCACTTTAGATGATAAACAACATTAAACTGCTGTGGGAAGCCCCTTCGCGATTCAACTGCTTTGTCGATAGCCTACACCTGCAGCATTGATCAAACCTCGGGGGAGCCATGTTGTTGGATCATGGCAATGAGTGACAAATCCCAGTCTCACAATTTCAATTTACAAATTCGTCATGATTATTCCGTGAGCTTGTTTACGCAACTTGGATAACAACTACGTACGCCATCAAAGCACTTAGTAATTACCACACGAAACTATTGCATCTATAGGGTCATTCCACAAAGTTTCCTGTCCGGAACACACTTATTTTGAATAACCACGCATCATCCCTTGATCAACTTCTTTTTAATGTATTACAATATCCATTGTTTACCACTAACCATCAAGCAGCATATAAAAATTATTAATCTATTATATCTCCTTTGTTGTGGCCAACAATGATGTGATTGTATTAGAGTTGCTGTGATCTGAAACCATTCCAATTATGTCACAGTGACAGTTCTTATTTATGCTCTGCAAAGTTCCCACGACTTAGGACATATGAATTACAATTCTGAATTTAAAAATCTAGCTATGGTCAACCTGTGAAATCTTGTTTCCGCGGCTGCCATTTTGAGCAACTTGCTCAAGACCCCTTCAAAAAGTGTGATATGAGTTGAACAATTGAAGCATTGTCGATTTAGGCCCTGTTCAAGCGCTTACAAAATTCAGAGCTCTAAAGTTGAAAAACAGAATGTGAGGGAGATTTTCCCTGTGCTAGAGCCAATACACTTTACGACGCTGTGTGATCCTAGAATGATGTTGTCCCCTTAGAAGAGGAATGGAGACTGAGAGGAATGGAGAGAGAGAGAGA
>WIPJ01067655.1:267976-281532 GCA_018155075.1 Cassiopea andromeda
GAGAGAGAGAGAGAGAGAGAGAGAGGAGGGGGCCTGCCCCCAGGATAATTTTTAGAATTGTTCTCTATCAGATCGTATGAGATGTGTCAAGTTTGCCGTGTGGCTAGAGTTTCAAGGTTATAAGGGCGCATTTACAAATTACGCCACGCAAGGGGGTGGGGGAATTTTTTCATTTTTGTGACAAAGTGTGAAAATGGGTGGGTGGGTTGCCTTTGGAATGTGATGTCACAATTTCTAAACAACTCGATCTTTGGAACATTTGGCCTCAAAATAGCAACTAAGGCCCTCCTTTAGAACAAATTTGGCTC
The DNA here is from genome assembly GCA_018155075.1 of Cassiopea andromeda. NCBI lineage: Eukaryota > Metazoa > Cnidaria > Scyphozoa > Rhizostomeae > Cassiopeidae > Cassiopea > Cassiopea andromeda. Next base: position 268,285 of record WIPJ01067655.1, read on the forward strand.
CATGTCTAAAAATCACCTGGCAATCCTACTTTGATGCTATTTTGGCAATTTTACTGTCACAGTCACAGCCAAAGTACATAAACATGGCTGCCTTCATGAACCGCCCAAAACGAAGATACAATAAACACATTATTACGAAAGCAGAAAAATATCCTATTGAAATTCATAATTTGACGTTATACACTGAAAGGTTGGTGGGTGGATGGGTAGTTTTGAATTTGTGATTAAGTGAGACAGAAGGTGGGTGGGTGTCTAATAATGTTAACACTAGTGTGACGTAGTATGTGAATGGCCTCTAGGCAACTGCCTACATTCGGCGTATACAAAGGGGCGTAGGAGGACGTGAAATTTTGGGGGGGGCTGTAATCTTTCTGCCCGAATGAAACAGATTTTTGCCCAACTTTAGGGGGCTGCAGCCCCCTTGCCCCCCGCCTCCTACGCTTATGGACGTATATTGGAGAGTAACGTTTAATAGGGAGCGGCGTGTTAAAAAAAAGGAATACGTTAAGGTATCAGGTAACTTTGAAAGTCTGCACTGCAAAATCATGGGGACATTCCAGCATTTGTATTTAATCAAACATTTATTGGAAAGTCGTTATGCAGGAAATTGACCATTATTGAATAAAAGCACTAACAAGGCTTTAATAACACGCGAGACACCGGGCTGAGTACATGCAGAGATAACATGTGAACGCATAATTAGAAAAAGGAGCGAAGGTGTTATTTGATTAGAGAAGAATTGAGCGATTGAAGTAAGAGTGTAATGAGGTGGATACCGAAAACAAAGGTGTCAAAGAAAATTAAAAGACGAAATATGAAATTGAAAAAGTAGCGATAAGAGTCAGATGAATAACTTCAAACGATTAATCTAAGATAACAGATCTAGCTCAACTGAATGAAAAACGTAAAAAAAAAACAGAGAAAAACCCACTTCAATTCAGCTGATTTCAGCTCCTAAGTACGGTTACCCAAGGTGAAAAAAATCCTTGTGGCTGCTGGAACCACAAAGCTGCGTAGCCTCCTTCGCATACAGGCTAAGACTGTCAACTACCTGTCAAAATCGTTCTGTGATGTCTTTTTACAACATCAAAATTTCACCAACTTGAACTATCTTTGCAGTGTTTTCGCATTTATACACATCTGTGAGGTTGATGGTTTTTGGCAAATGAAATGAAGGCCCAGAAGCGCTGTGATTTAAACCGGTGGGATTTCGCCTTCACAAAAAAAACGCCACAGAAAATACTGTGACCATTTCGTTTGCAGCATGGCAAAACACATTGTTGTGCATTCCTTCCCTCATCCTCCAAAGTACGACTCAATTACGGCTATATAGTCAACTACACGCTTTTTTTAATAAGAAAAAAGTTGGTAAGAAAACGAGGCTCAAATCGTCAAAATCTTAAGAAAATCACAAGAAAATCACGAAGCTCAATTTCCAAAATTAAGTGTTTTTATTGGCCAAAAATTGGCATTTCGTCGTTACTGCAGTCAAAATGTTAAAGATGGAATTCAAATTCAAGTGTACAATATTATTAACGAAAGTGTAAACCACTCTATCCAGTTTATTTCAGAAAAAGTTAAGAAAAAATTGAGAAAATCTCAGGCTCAATTTCGGGAAATGTTAAGAAAATTGAGGCTCAGGCAAAATAATGATTTTCTTATAAAAAAAACGTGTATATGTCGTGCCCCTCGCTTAGCCGGTTCAATTGCAGGGAACACGAATAAATGACAACAATATTCGCCAAAATTAACCAGACTTCACTTTCAAACTCAACATAATTACAGCCATCTTTACAACTCACATGGCCTGGGTATTACTTCATGTAATTTAGTTGTTGCTGTTGTACTGTCCTTTACAAATATGACATTTTACGGGTGGGATAAACCCCCGACATATATCAAGGCAATATGCTCCGGACATTGGGCGGTGAAACACCTGTGGTTTTTCCTCATCCTCTTTTGGCGTTTGCCATACGCTTTCTTAACAATGAACGACTTTTATGGAACCCACATGTACGAGGATTTAAGGAACTTATACAACTAAAAGAAATATTCCTAACTTTTCAATTAGAAAAATTTTATAACTGCAAGCAATCAAGTATTTAGGAAACCGGTTCCAGTGCTTCAAACGTTTCGTACCCAGGATGAAAACTAACCAAAATATATGAAAACATTGCTTTAATTTGCTTTAAAATAACTCAAAAGTTTGGACTCTATTTCATTGGGTATGTACCACTTATGACTCAAGGTATGACTCACGTATATTGTATCTTAACAACGCAAACGAAGCCAAGCCTCAGATTCATGCTTTTAAAGAATCCTTTTCATGTACGATTAACAACATTCGAAAAATTCCCATCGCCCAAGCTGTTACTAAGGTAATCACTTTTCCTGTTATTCGGCAATTCTATTGGGTGATTTCTTCGTTCATTTCCATGACTACTTTTATGCTAGCATTGGTATTGCAACTAAACTTACGTGTTTATGTTGTTAAATTGTACAATTTTTCTAGATTATGTAGTTCCACAACTCATCGCAGTAACGAATGACAAATTTGTAGAAAATTTATGTCGTTCACACTACTGTTAACTGCTCGAATCTAACTGCTATGTAACGGCTGTAGCTAGCAAGGATTTTAGAGAGTGATATACCTTCTTCATTATAAATTTTCATATATTTTCTCTACTCTTTAACATCTATTTTCATATATTCTTTCGTCTTTCATTTTTCCAAACCTTGTAAATAGTTGGCCTAGATTAGCTTTATCTCAGCTACTGTAAATAGCCAAATGTAAATTAATGAGCTTACTATTATTATATTATTAGACTACGTAAAATTAACTGTCTGCGGTAATATGTAAAAGCATAACATTAACAGAGTGAAAGATATAAGAAAGATATGATTAACGATGGGGCTTTTTAAAATAATTTATGCTTCTAAGCTCAACTACCCAAAAATGTATACTTCAACGAACAGAGAAGGATTCGTTTTCAAAGTTTAACCGGTGAGGTATTTTTGGGTGTTCTTCTAGATAAGCAATAGCACCAAGGAAAGATTGCTTGGGACCATGGAGTACAACAAATGCGTCAGCACATATGCGACCAAGCAGCAGGAGTAGAGTTAACAGAGTTATGGGATAGAATTCCTTTGTACCTTTCCGTACTGCTCGCCATTGAAAGTAGAGTGATTGATACATAGACAAAGATATATAAAAAGTATCACCAAGAATTCGTTATGAAAAGATGTAAAATACATATAGGCCTAGTTTCAATTAACAATAGAACTTGCAGTATATATGCAAGTATGCACACAAAAATGCTCTGTGAAGATAAAACTATTGCAAGATGTGCCTAGCAAGAGTAGAGGTCAAAACTGAAGGCTATAGATAGAACTATCTGAAAGCCGACTTTCATCCTGTACTAACTTCTGCATTAGAAGAACAAGCTCTATCAAGGAATGAAGAGAGAACCGAAAGAGCATACTTCCAAGAGCAAAAGAAGGCTTTAGCAAGGTACGTTTTAAAATGCTAATTAAATAAGCTTCGATCCGTCTTTAAAGCTATACTCCATTAAATGAGATCTAATTTTTTAAAATACAAAAATCCAATAAGAGCCTCTCCTGCAGCGTAAATGATTAAAGTTTATAAGAATATTGAGGCTCAAATCGCTGAAATTTAGGAACAATTTAAAAATAATGCGAGGCTTAAGCTTCATTGAGACATACGAATTTTTTTTATCATAGTTATATACTGCTTTCAGATGTACTTTAGAGTTATCGATACATAATATAAACTCTTGTCTAGTTTTATGATGTAGTAAAATATCAACAAAGATTGGAATAGATTCCTTGAATTTTTAGGTGAAGTTACACCTTTGGTATTTAAGAATTTAAGAATAATTCTAGGCTTAAAATCAGAAAAATTTACCAAAATTGAGGCTAGGAAAAAATAGATAAAAGATGCCATGCAGTCTGTTTGTATATTTTGAGAAAAAACACGAATCGCAGTCTTGAGGTGCGTGTCCTAACACGCTAAGTTGTTTACAATTTTTGACATTTGTTTTGCAAAAGTGGAATTTTTGGAAAATAGCAATCGAAATCCTTATTTTCCTATACCTTTGAGTAGGTACCGTTACGGATAGGCATTTCATAGTGATTCAAAGCTAATACCCAAGACCATATTCATACTGCAGAACAACACCTAGGGTGAGCAGATTGAAACCATATTGAACTCGTGCAAGAACTTGATAGATCTTGCTAACAAATTATAGTCTTGCTCCCTAACAGCTTGCAATTGGAAGCGATTTGCCCTGAACTGTCTTGATCTGCCCGATGATTTCAAAATTTCAAATCTACTACATTTCTTTTTATAAGAAACCTACCTCAAGGCCTAAGTACTAAAAGTTTCTTAATTTTTGGCCACATTTTAGTTCTAAAAGTTTCCTGATTTAGCGAACTAATTTACCGTGAAAATGTACACAGAACGTGAATTTAGCAAACTATTTGTCCTATAAAAAACAAAATGTGTCAGTACGAGCTAAAGTCCAAAGCAATGTCTTATTCACATTGCTTTGGCACAGCTATACGTTGAACCAAGTAACAATTTCTGTGTACTATTTGCCTAAAGTTTCTTAGCTCTTTCCTTGCAGTTCTAAAAGTTTCTTAAATTTTAGGTTCTCTAGTACTAGGTTGCGTATAAAAGGTTTTAATGGTTTCTTATTTGAAAAAAACTTGCTGTTTAAAGATGAAATTATCTGCATTCAGATGAAGAAAAATTGCAAGTGTTTGACAATGTATGTCGTAAACGTGTGCTACGTAATATGCCAAATATAATCGATAAATTTACAATAGGAAAAAGCAATCCTTTATAGGAATGCAGAATATGATATTGGGGTCAATTTCGTTTCATCTCGTAGAAAATCAATATATTATAACATCTCTTTTCTCAAAATCTAAATCAGGAAGAACTTTAATAAGAAGTAAAAAGTTTCCAAGAAGTAAAAAGTCTTAATGACGTAATGGAATCTTCCTTGCTAAATAGAGTATTAAATTCTTGATTTTTATAATGCACTACGTTATTACACGCATTTTTTTAATAAGCAATTTCAACTCGGGCTCAGTACTAAATATTGCTTAGCAGGTAGGCAAATTTGAGTATTCAAAATTGCTTACCAATTTCTTAACTTTTTGTTCGTGTTTTTTGAAAATAGATTAGAAAAAGGTAAATATAGGGCCATATAAACTGAAAACGGTTCGATAATTGGTAAGTATTGACAGTCAACAAGTATTGAGGGCAGATAACGCTTGTACAGGTTATTCCTGTTAATAAGATGGTGTCAGTTCATATTTCCTGTTAAGCACTGAAAATACAATTTTTCAAATTGCTTAGCAGTCTTCAATCCAGTGCTAAAATTGCTTAACTTTTTGCCTTGCCTAGTACTGCCTTGCTTATAAAGCGGTTGCTTATTAAAAAAATGCGTGTATACCGTGCTACATTGCAAGAAGCAAAAATATGATACTCGATGTAGGAAGAAAAAATTCCACTGCGTCATTAGCACTTTTTTAAGACAGTGCAAAAATATGTATATTCTTAAGTGTCAAATGCATGATGATCATCTTTGAAAGTTATAGACTGCTAATACAAGAAACTCAAGCGACATTATGAATTTTATCCAAAATAATGAAAAATACTTGGCTGAAAACCTACCAGAATCAAGATCCTCACTTCCCATATAAATAGGTAATGGCAAATGGGAATAATCTAGATTATTTCTTAAATTTATGCAACATGATGACTCATCCTTACGTGTCACATTCTTGCGCGTGTCAGATATTATTTATATATTCTAGCATATTTAGTTTACATTAATTCACAACTACTTTTACTTTTAAGTCACATGTTCCACATGAGGTGCAGGGGGCTACAGCCCCACTGCGATGGAACCAGGGATGTAGGAAGCATTAAAAAAGTGAGAGGCACATACATTCTGGGGGACCCTCAAAAGCAAAAATGGCACTATCTTAGCAGAAAGGGGGCAGTTCATTTACAAGTTTGCCAAAAAGTGGGGGTACGCATCCCTTATGCCCTCCCGCTCCAAAACTCATGCGGGGAACTCTAACCCCGATCGGAGAGAAGGTCAAGCTTGTCGGGATAGCATACTATCATGTAAAATGCATTTAAATCTTCAAATCTCTAAAATTATACTTAGCCCCCCCCGTAACAGGAATCCTTATGACTCCCCTGTCCAAATCACTGACCGATCACCATTCAATCACAAGATCAGAAAGCTGTTTTGTTACTAACTTCAGCTGCCAACCTCATGACATGGAATAACAAGAACCTTAAGAAAATATATCTACCATTTCTGGACACTTCAAAATCACCAGACGTTCATGTTATTGGGTAATAATCTATAGATTACCATCAGAACGTACTGGACATGAAGTTCACGATGGACTACACGGGATAGGCCTAGACATGAACTTCTTTATAATGCCTGAAACATACGATAAGACCTAAGACTTGCTACAAGTATTCTGCTTCTCAGCAATGCTATAAACAAGATATTTAACCTATTTCCGACTCAAACGGTAGATATTTCAAGGAATAAAGCAAGAAAATAGTACCTCAGAAAAATGGTGTGATCTGCGCCATCACAGATAACAGAATACTGCGCGTGCGCAGAATCAAACAATAGCAATTGGACAAAAGCAAGGAAGTGATGAGTTTTGGGAGGTGTGGGGGCAGTGACACCCCCTAGTGTGTACGAAATTGCAAGGAAGTTAGTCATCCTTCTAGAAATTAGTGTTTTTCGTGACCTCTTGTTCTAGGCATGGTTGGTCTAAGGCTTGCAAAGCGTCCCCAACAGGAAAAATCTGACGCATATCTGGATCGACTCTAGGTGACTACCTCTGCATGAAAGGGTGTAACAGGAATTTGGATAAGGTTTGGGTTTTGCATTTGGAAACACACTAACTGATTTGTGACCACCTAAGAAAAGTTCGAAAACTGACTAAAAACGTTTCTCTTTCAGAGGTGCTAAAACTTGGAATGGCCTCTCTGTGGAGCGAAGGCTGGCATCATCCCTGACTATTTTTACAAAATGTATATAGCATATAGCCATTTTGAATCTTTATTCTTCTTTTTCTGATGCAGTAATTTATTATCGTTAATGTCCATTTTAGTTATGCGTTTAGGACCGTTCTAGGTTCACTTTATTTGGTTTTAGATATGGTATGTCTATTTTGTAATGCATGTTATGGAGGGCCCCTTGAAAACCAGCACTGCTGAAGGGCCATCCTCCTAAAATATTTGAAATGAAATAAAATTTGAAATATTTGAAATGGAAAGGGCTTGGGTTAAGGTAAACGTTAGGGGTACATTTGTTTTCTATGTCTGGCATCATGAAAATCCCCCATATATGGGAAAATATGCATAATTTGGTATGTGATTTTTATCCCCTGCCTATTATCTCGTGAGGGAATACAGGGTAGCATATGAATATGGAATATACACATGAAGAGCTATTCAACAATGTTCCTATATGGGGGCGGCCCTCTACTTCATGCAGAGGTACGTAATATCGTTTGACACATTTGCCGAAAATCGATAGTGCTGGTCAACGTTGTCTCAGGGATGTGCCAGTGGGGATCAAAAGTTAGCCAGGCAGCAAGAGGGTTGGCCACAGTATTTTGTGACCTTTTTTCTTTTTAGAAAGACTAATTGGTCAGGTCGCTCCTTCCACCCAACAGAAGGTGTCTCGGCACATTACTGCGTTGGATTGCTGGTAAAACTCAAGAAAAGTCCTTTTTGTCTGCAAATTAGGCCCCAACGCAGTCTGTCGGCAGAGTCAAAGCATGGACTGATCCTGTCAACCAGCTGCATAACGCAAACGATGTCAAAATGGGTATTGAACCATTGGGAACCCTTCCAGCAGGACACAAACTGCAATGGCCACACTAGTAAAGCGTCAACAGACTCCGCACTGGATATGGACAAGCTGCTGCCCAGATGCACACCTGAGGGTACAGTGACAACCCAAGATCCAACTGTTGTGAATTGCAAACACAGAAATATGATGGCAAGCAATTCAGCATCTTTTTGAATGTGCAAAATTTGATCAGAAGTAGATAGCAGACTATATTCATGCAACAAGCAATTTAGCCTTAGATATAGTACTGCACTGGGCCAAGAGCATCTAGCATGATAGGAGAAATATACTTTTATATATAGCACCAATGATAATCAGTTGGAGCATGCCTGTAGCATGGGGTGGCAAATGACACCCATGAACAACAGAATCTCAGCTTTTTGCCACCCCTGGGAAATCTTTTTGCAATTTTTTATTGTTGCAAAATTGTAGATAGGGAGAGATCTCCTCAAATTTTGGTTCAACTCAACCTTGGTCTTTGTGACATATTAGAAAGTTCGATCTTTTTCTGTAAACACATTGTCTATTTGATTTTGATGGCAAAAAGTATGAAATAAGCTCTCAGATTTTGTACCACATGATTCCTCGAAATTTGCCACCCCTGAAACACAGGCCTATCTATGGGCTTGAGTTGGAGAGTGTGATAGCATGACAATGTAGTGAAGAAAAAAATTGAGTCATATATTACTCAACATCCACCACCCCATCCCTAACATTTTCTCCTTTGATTTGGACGAAGTATAAAATTGATGTGTCCCCCAGTCCCCCTCCCAACCATGATGCTGCAATTGTGAGAGAAAGGTGTTCTTTACATACTGTTTCTAGATTAATCAGTAACAAATACATTTAAAATTTAATCTCAATGAAGGCATTAGATCAAAATTACAGATAATTCTAAATCCAAATTATATGTATTAAATTGTACTTACTATCAACATAAATACATATACTACAATTTACACCCAGAATCATACAAGGACAAAGGAAGCAATATAACACTATGGGTTGATATTTCAAGGGTCAGCCTCAAAAAGTTCCAAAAAAAATCCTAGAGCTCAAAAAAGGGCTGTTTCAGAATGTCTGAGTTGGTTCCTACTAAATGAATTTACCAAGAAAATTTACTTTGCCTTCTGTCATGGGCAGATCCAGAGTTGGGTGTTAGGGATCCTCTGATGCATTTTATTGTCCTTGTCATATGGGAAGTTTCTTAACAAAATTGCTTCCTATAAGGAATACTACTGTTTGGGGGAGCATGGCCCCCTGTATCAATTACTACCCACTGCAAAGATTAGCACAAAGACTTCCATAGACAGGCCTGTAGCTTCCACCAATGAGTAACATTTCCACTCTAAAATATTGACAAACAAACTCATATTATCAACTACTAGGACATTTCAAATGCAATCAAAATATACATTTACAGATAAAATGGACAGCCTAAGTTCATGTTGTTTCCCTATACTACCTTTGGCAGAATAAAATAAATTGTTAATGCAATATTAAGTCTATCACAACATGACAGCACTGTGGAACTTTGCATAATGCTATCTAAGCTTGCCCAAACTTAACTTTCCCATCAAACCAAGGCAGCCAGCACTTCCATTTATAAGGTATTCTATACTGTAATGACAGAGGATATCTTTTATTAAGTAGTTTGAGTGCTTGGAAAGGAACATGAGCCTGAATTCCATGAAAGTCGACCAATTTCCTGGGCTCAATCCAGTCATATGGAAATGTTTCTAACTTGTGACTTAGTTTTACAATGAATGAATCTCCTGAGTTTGGAGGATAATATTTGTACAAATTGGCAATATTTAGACCATGATGGTGCACAGTGTGAAGCTTCCACCTAACTATATCAACAGTCATTCCCTTGTATGTAGCAATCATCATATTTGCATCTATTCCTCTGTTTCCAAGGTAACTGATCCATGGTTCCGCATCATAGAGATATCCTGGATGTAAGACTGATATGTCACCATCACCATCCCAGGGGAGTACAGCACCATGCCGTATGGCACCAAGGAGTGTTCCTAGATGAAAAAGCAGTGAATATTATTTGTGGATAATAACAGTGGCTTGAAATGAGTGAAGCCAAAATATTTTGCATTACTATTGTTTGTCATAAAGTGATGTTTATATTTTCATATACTGTGTTGTTTTCAAATACTTTGTTCATATAACTTTGTCAGTAAGTGATGTTTATATTTTTAGATGAATCCAGTGATGTGCTTGTGGGGGCATGGGGGCATGTTGCCCTAATGTGTACAAAACTGCAAGAATGTTGGTCATGCTACAGTAGATTTAGCATCTCATTGATCATGGCTGATCCAATGGTTGAAGTGCCCCCAAAGGAAAGTGTCACATCCCTGGATAAATCTTGTGGTTCTTCTGATTATTGAAGCATCACTTGATTACATGATGTAATTTGATTATACTTGACTATTGCATTTCTGTCACTGAGAATATGGGTGTGGCAGCAAAAATCCACACCTTGTTACTATGCTTGCTTGAGAATCACTTTGCTAGCAAACAATAGAAATCATTTCTGAGTAAGATGCAAGATTCAAATTTTTATCAACCATCACTAAATACAATTAGAAATACAATATAAAGACAAAGCATCTAAACATAATTACACTACACTACATTAAACACACTATAAAATGTAAGAATGGCTGACTAAGGAGGAGCTCTCTAATAGGTTAATTAATCAAGAGAGAGAGAGCCCCCTTCTATAAAATTAAAAGAAAAATAAATATTGCTGAAATTAAAAAGAAGAAAAAAAGAATCAGATTACCCTTAATAAATGACATAAATGTCAATGAAATTGGATTTCAATTTAGACTGAAAAAAGTGAGATGGAACCAGCAGTGCATAAAGATAGTGGCAATATATTCCAAAATTTACAGCCAAAGTGTTTTTAGTCCATAGAGAATAACATTGTATGATCAAAACACAGGGATGCCAAAGCAAAGAACATAGGGGTTAGAGGTCCTTCATGCCTTTCATTTGAAGGAGCAGAAGCATCCTTTTTGAAATCAGGATTTGTGCAACTTCTTAAGAACTCCTTGGATTTGATTTACATTTTTAAGGCACTTATAATCTCCTTTAATTCGTGTATTTTAGACAATACTCCTTATTTTTGATTAAATTCTTCGGGGAAAAGAGTTCTCAATGGTAGGTTTATTTAGGAAATGATTTGCTTTCTGTCGTGGAAACACACAAAAAGCATTCCTTACATTATAATTCATTAGTCCCTAAAAGGTCTTTACATTATATTTAATTTCCAAAGCATGAAACCTGGAAATGCTATAGCGGTAAGCTAGCATGTTCCGACGGGGTTATAGCCCTCCCCTGGCGCAACCATGGTCCTTTGTGAAATGCAATAGCTTGCTTTCCAAATGATAATACAATGCAACAAAATTACATAGGAAATTTAAATAAAATAGCACCTGATTGAAAAGGGGAACTATCAATGTTAAGAATGCTAGGGTTGTGCACGCAAGTAACCGGGGGAGATCTCCAGGGGGCAAAACCTGCCTGTACAATCACTTCGGAGGGGCACAAGCAGGGGTGATTTTTAGGGTGTGGAGCCCCCTTGTTAAAATTACTGATCATTTTTTAGGGGCTCGGCTCCTCCTAAAAATTCTTGCGTTGGCTTCGCTTTCAAAGTTTATTGGCCTTGCTTTCAAACTGTTTTGTATTACTATGGTCAATTTTGCACTGCAACATCCTTATTGGAACATTTCTAATAGCTAATTATACTATCTCAGTATTTGAATATCAGTATTTAACTTAATTGTCATATCTGCACTTTGAACATATAGGCGTAGCTGTAGCTAGGCCACATCCAAAAATGTGGTCTTGGTTGCACCTAGAGCTCCCTTGTTATTTTTAGAAATTTTTAGAAATCACCACTGCGCGAAAGCCCTATTTTACTATGTAAATCTCCAGGTCAATAACTGTTGGGTGGTATGATGTATCAAACTCTTTTATTTGTAGGCAGTCAACCCCTGCAGGTACGTGCCTGGGGTAGTGGGACAAAGTGTCCCTAGGGGGTTATCATTTTTGCAGTCGGGATTCGGAAATCGGCAGTCTTTGCCCTTCCAAACACTCCACATCCTTTCCAAACTCTCCAACATCCTTTCCATACTCTCCAACATCCTTTCCATACTCTCCAGCATCCTTTCTAAACCCTTCCAGACTTTCCAAACCCTTTCCATACCCTTCCATTGCTGACGCGTATTAGAGCCAAACAGCAAGTGCTTGCGAGCGAAACTCGACAATACCTAAGAACTGGAGTTTGCAAATCCAATGCTCGGGAATTGGGAATGGGGGCAAAGTGCGAATGAAAAAGACACTTTTGCGTATATTTCTTACCGTAATCGAGCCAATATGTTAAATTGACAACCTTACATGCATCAATAACATTCGTCAAAAGATATGCAAGGTTTTCCTCTTCGGTTTTTGATAAATAACAGCTGCGGTTGTATGCACCGCTCCACTTTGGAAGGAAATGAAAATGTAGCAGAGCAGAGACGATAACAAATACGCATAAGACTGCAAGCACCGTGTTTCTCCTGTTGATCCTCATAACTATATTCGCAAAGGAGAGTTTGAACGCCTGCTATGAAAATCAACAACATTGCACACATCACAACAATAACAGGTCACATGATACCCAGTCAATAAATTGTTAATGATCGCTAAATCGTTACGTTACGAGATACTAGCAGTGATCACGTGACCATCACATAATCGCGAACCTTAGTGGCCAATTCGATGTCGTTGGCAGTGGCGAAGCTAGAGGACATGCTTGTCATGCACTGCATGACTAATGCTGTTCTGGAATATCAATTTTTTTTGAAAATTCCGTCAACAAATTGTTCTGCAAAAAGAAGCTACAATAAGGCTTTTATTTGTTAACAAAAAGCTGTTTACTTTTGTCCCTACTGATGACTTAATTTGACCTTGGATGCTCGGAGTTAGTGCTGAATATGGGTTGGATTCGATCCGTTGCAACATTCGCAAGTCATTATTATTATAATCACGAATGGTCATGCACTTTTTAAAACTGCTTGACTAAAATGATGTCATACCAAATTAGAGTGCTTTCATTGGGCAAATCCATAGCTAATATACCAATCAAAGCTCGGAACATCACCCTTTAGACACGTGGTATCATGCACTTTGCAGAATGCGTGATGCAGTAATTTAACGAAAGACTGGGTACTACCTTGACCTTGTGACTTTTGTCTGGCCTAACTGAAAGCGAGAGACTATGCGAATTGCATTCCACTGTATTTGTGATGGCTCA
>WIPJ01067655.1:292227-309734 GCA_018155075.1 Cassiopea andromeda
ATATATATATATATATATATATATATATATATATATATATATATATATATATATATATATATATATGCATATAGCAAGAAAAATGTTGATATTTGGAATTTAACTTTAATGTGCTGGTAACAAGTGAAAGACAGAAAGAACGCAATAAAGGTGTCCTTTGAAGACGAATTTACAAATCAGTGTGGATGTTTCAACCTAAGATTATTTTCAATTTGTTGAAAGTGCCATAGGGGTAACTTGCCTGTAAATTAAAGGAATATAGTGTCTTGCTCCCTCATGGAGTAAAATAAAAGTGTAACAGAACAACAAACATTGCATCAAAAGTGCAACAGAAAGTCCAGAAACATTAAAGCTCGAAAACACAAAAGTTCTAAACCTCAATGCATTATCCCTAAATTATTCTTAAATTTCATCGACTCTGAACTTTAATATTTGTATACACACATGATTCTTATAAAAAATGTATTCAAGTAAATAGTGATTGCTTCTAGATCAACAACTGAATCAGAATATAATCCTACAAAGTAACATAATCTAACATGACGTCATAATACAGATAACCAATCACAGTGTAGTAACAACACTACAGTATAGTCACAGAAATAGGAATAAGGACATAAGTAGTTCAGGAAAATGGGAGTTGAAGAGTTCCTTCTGTCCTAGGAATTTTCTCTTGCGTAGCAAAGTTTCGTAAATGTCATGTCAAAAATGGATGTAATGGCAGGCTTGCAGCTGCAGAGTGTGCAAAGTGTTTTGCCCTATCTATGGTTTTTATTGTGGATTGATCTTGTCTGTTATACTAATTGCATTTTATGCAGCGCTGTAACTTAATCGATTTAGATCAGTTTAAGGTATGTGCTCATAGTAGGCTAGATTTATAGAATCGATGTAATACAATTTGACAAGCAAGCAGACAAAACTAATAGGACCTAATTAGCAATAAACCTAAAAATCTTTAGCAAAATGTAAAGATAAAACTGATAATAATTGTAAATAGGAGTCTTACGTTGAATAAAACATTTTCCCACAGCACCTGCAGAACCTGCAGCTTCTCAAAAATCTTTGAAAGGCACTCTTTAAGTGAGTGAAGTACCATGTGGCGTCATTGAAGGAAAGAAAATCGTTCTTGTTTTACTAATAATTAAAAATTGACGAAGTACCCCCCCCCCTGCTGCTTCGAATCGCCGTCATTGAGAAGAAGTAGGGTAGAATACGCCATCTACAGTATTGCTGGGGGGGTGGTACACTATCTGACATACCTTGGGTCCAGACGCTTGGTAGTTTATGCAATCGTTTTGTAGGGAACTTCTCTCTCTCTAAGTTGTAATACTCTGCCTCAAGGAGCATCACCGAAGGGATACTATGTCATGCAGACAGTCGAGATAAAACACGTTTGCAGTTAATGTATGAACATACTAGACAAACAGACAGTAAATTATGAAACTGCCCAAATGGACACAGTGGCTACTTATAGAAGTGGTTTGATGTAGCAGAGTTCTGTCAGTTTTCAGTAGATTTATAGCGTTATGTAAAGCGTGTCTGCACTTTTGTCCTTTTGTCATGTGAGGGATCTGCATATTTGTTTTATGACCTCCATTTTGGTCAAATAAGCCCACGTCTAATTGTTCAGACGAGAAAGCCGTGTTCTGGGTTGCGTATCGGACAGCGCTAGAAAGCCTGGCTAGTAATAACACTTGTTCTTGTCAAACTGTTCTGCAGACAGCGTAAGACGCCTCTGTCGAAAGGCGAAGACAATTGGTTTGTGAACATTCCACGAAATTTTGCGATCCCTGTTGTTGCTGAACAAGGAAGGATAGAGGACATTTTGGGAGTAAAAGGTAAATCGAAGCCGAAAGTGAGTTTGTTTTTTGCTGGTTGAAGGATTTTCCAGGTGCTGCAGCATCACAGTAAGTATTAAGTAGTGTATTGAAATGCTTTATCAACTTTAGTTCAAATTCCAATTCTTGTAGAATATACAAAACATATCGAGAGTATTTGGTTCAAAACAATTGAACAACTGCTGCATCACTCATTTTTTTCAATTGAAGTCTGTGAAGACTGTCTTGAATGCCTATAGTTTGTGGGAACAAAGACACCCTACTGTAAAAGAAGCTATGATTTGTAAATTTTGAGTCTAGCTTCTCAAAGAATCGCAAACAGCAACGGATGTACCCAAAACTAAGGCCCCTTCTATGGCCTGCTTCTACTCAGCGTAAATGGTGTATGAGATTTCAAGACCAACTGAATACACTGCAACTTAACCAAGAGCTATGTCTATAGCATACTTGATTGAAGGTTCTTTTTCTTTCAACATGCAGCTCTTTCAACGGCTTTCTTATAATTTTTGAGAGAGGTCGAAGCTGATAGGATTGCTCTTGACGGAACCTTCAATCTGACAACTGCACACGAAAAGTTGTATTCTTCTGATTGACTACAAGTTATCTATGCTTTTAGTAGTCATTATTCGTACAATAGGCTCTGTTCTGCATTTACGAATAACTTTAGCATGCAAGCTAGCTATCTTGAGTTCAGTTTCGTAGACTTCGAGAATTGTAGATGCAACTGTCGTTGTAAAAGTGGTCATTATGGAGAATGTTTACGCTGTAAATAGCCATCAGAGACTCCAGTTGCTTATAATCAGGGCCGTTAAATCTTATCCTCGCTAATTCTTTTACATTTTAGGATTTAGGAACTTAAAGCTTCTTTTTACTTATCAGAACAATATGCCTAATTGGGTTGCGGCTGTATTATTCATAGAAAACTCTTTTAAATGCAGCAGAGTGTACACAAGTCAACTCAAAGTATAGCCAAGGGACTATCTCGTTACCACGAAGAAAACAAGCTGGTATGTAAACACAGTTTTAGCAGGTAAACGTTGATGAAGCCCCTGATATACAAAATTTGTTATAAGTATACAGCTGAAACTTAAGAACAATTTAAGAATAATTCACATCTTCAACAAGGCTTAGAACTGTTATGCATTCGAATTGTCATGTATTCGTGTTTGCACGATCGATACAATATTTATCTTTCTGTTCCACTTTTATTTGGTATTATGATGATGTAAGACATCAACAAAGATTTACATATATTAACTTTATTGTCAGGCAAAGTTACACACTTGACGCTTAAAGATAATTTAAGAATACATTTTAGGCTCAAAACCAAAAAAATTTAGGAGTATTGAAGCTCAGTGAACAGTTATGCATTCTCATTTTGCAAAAATGAGTGTAACTACCCATGATTATCAAGAAAAAGTATGCATGTTCCTATGCACAGTATGTTTGTTACATAAAATCCTCCTAATTTGCTATTAGGCTTGTAGTAAAGCAACAAAGCGTATAGATTCAAGAATTTCGCGAATATAACTTTCATTAAATAAACATTAGTGAAAACTACGTAAAATTAAGCGAAAGTTTCTCTAAAATAGCACTTAAAACATACATGTACCTACCTTGATGAAATGGCAAACTTTTTCTCCTTGCAACAAAGTATCCAAATTTGCAATCCAAGTATGCATCGATTTATAATTAAGTGCTCTAAAGTAACGATTCAAAAATTGACAAACATTGAAAGTTGTTGGCGTGGCTTCTGGTTATAGCTGTAATTTTTGAAGTCATAGACCTATTGGAAGCTTTATTCCTAATTGCTGAGCTAAAATGTTCCTTTTTTCTGTTCTCTCTTCCCTATCTTATATGCTACGTTTGTGTGTTTTTAACTATTTGAATAACTATTGAAGAACTCAATGTGAATTGTACGTAGGTAATTGATGGAAATAGGAATCTGAAATCAGAATATGATGGTGAATCCTAAAGCCTGGCTTTCTCGCTACTTTATTCGTAGCTGTTACAGGGCGACTGTTGATTTGGCGAAAGAGCACATTCGTTTCTTTCATAGACTTAAGCTTTGTGAGACTGCAACATAAGTTAATAATCGAGATTTCTCAATTGGAAGGAAAAGCTGTTAGCTTTTTTGGAACGAGTGAGTCCTTTCTATCCGTGGAACGATGAAGTACACCATATAGGAAAAAAACGGCCTGTTTGCAGAAAGTGACAAAAGTAGGCCCGAATGTAGTTTTTCTGACGAAAATTTGTAGTATGATTGAAGTAGTCGTAGTTTTCCCAAGCTATACTGCACAATGAAGCTCATACGAGATGTTTTTGCAGTGCCATTCGTTGCTCTTATCACTTGAAAGTAGACTGCATAATATGGCCCCTGCAGTGCTGAAATGTGATTTTGATACTTGTGTCAAGATGGGCATTGCATCACACGTTTTTTAGAAGAAATCAGTTTATAAGCATCTTGCAATAGACATCCTAGAATTCAAGAAACTTTTAGAACTACGAGGAAAGAGCTAATAAACTGTAGATAACTAACACATCAAAATCGTTTCCTTGTTCAAAGTAAAGTTGAAACAAATCATTGTGAACATGACATTGCTTCAGATTTTATCTCACCACTTTGATTGTTATAATACTAATAGTTAGCTACATTCACGTCTTGTTTACACTTTCACTGCAATTTAGTTTGTGAAGTTAAGAAACTTTAAAGAAATGCTTAGAACTCAAATATGGTCCAAAATTAGGAGACTTTTACCACTAGGCCTCGAGTCAGGCTTGATATAAAAAGAGCACGTGTATCAAAACAACGTTCTTCTTGATTTTATGTCATAAAATTCACTCTATTGATTTTCACAAACTGTTGGAAGGGCTACTGGGTCTCCATTGGTGAATAATGAACTCTTAACAAAAATCAAATATCATTTTCTGAAATTAGATAAAATTATCCGCGTTTTGCAGAAAACTCTTAATCCATTTAAAAGTTATAGCAATTTGAAGTGATGGGAAGTCACCGAAATTGTGATCGCCATATATTTTCCAAGAAACGATGAAGACGCAGTTTTTGAGCCTGCTTCGGAAGCATATGCTTTGATTGTAACTCACAATCATATAATTAACTTTTAGTAAGCCATACAACATTCTTTTTCTACTTTTCATCGTTCTTTTGAGATCTTAGAGGCAAAATTCAGTCAAAATTTCGATTTAGCCTAGCCTAAGTGTGCACGCATTTTTCATGGAAAAATCCAATTCAACCCTAAATATCTTAAAAACCAGGGGATTCCACGTACCAAACCTAGGTACTCTCTGAAAGATCTGTTTATAAGCTTTCCAAATCACTATGGGTTTGGTATGTGGACTCCCTCGGTTTTCAAGTTATGAACAGATGAAATGATGTTTGACAAGAATTAATTAATTTTGGCTCCTTAATTTCATGAAATATGGCCTATGACCAAGATAAGTAAGAATAATTAAGCCCTATTATGGTTTATTTAATAAGAGAAGTCATTTCAGTGTAAACCAAACCAGTGTGATGGCTTCAACTAGCTGTAACTTTATTTGTAAAAAATTGTACAAAGTGCCGTCATCAGTTGATCATAGCTATTATCAGGTAATGCAGGGTTCATACTGAGCCTGGAAAACCTGGAAAATAGGCAATTTTTACGAAAAATCAGGGAAAACCTCAAATAGTCAGGAATTTTGATTGACATATTGGGTATGAACACTGTAATGTCGTGGGAAGGCTATATCTAGCACTAGAGACTCTTTGTAGGACTAGAAACTCAACGTAGTGATTCAATATAGCGACAAAAAATTCAATTAGTATTGCTGTTGTTGAGCATAAAAGGAAATATTTCTCTGATAACTGGACTTTAGAGCTGAGCTTCGCGGCCTGTCGACCTCCAGTTGATTATTTTTGATCAATTTATCGGTATAAATACTACTTCTAGCCTAAAATTGCCATTTGCAGTCAAAATAATGGATGAAAGTATCGTAGAACTCTTGTTATAGGCGCTATGGCCTTTCCCAGTTATTACATACTAAAAAAACAATAAAAAAGAACCCCAATGGGGATTAAATCGGCCAAATAGCCCACTTTGGGGAGTGGGTAGGCTACCCAAGTACCAGCTACTATGTAGCACCTACTATCATTGTCAAAGGTAGTTGGAACCCTAGGGACATTAGCTATGAATAGAACAATCCTTCATAACTGGTCTTAATTAAACACGCCTTGGGTGCTCTGAATACCCCTCCCCAAAAACAATGATTGTTGCTTTTCATAATAGACTTTTTTATAAGAAAGTAGTACTCAGCTGCTCAAAAGTTTATAAAATCCAGTATTGGATTTTGGAGACCTAATTCAGAGTTAATAAGTCTATATGTATTTAAAATTCGATTTATCTGTGTGTAAATTGTCGTGTATTATGCTGGCTGTCCTCTTACAGTTTAGTTTTCCTATTTATTAAGATTTCTCATAATTTCAGGTAAAACATGGAGCTTTTCACTTTTCTTTAATGTGCTTTTGACACTGGAACCATGAAAAGGTTAAAGAAAGTTTCAGTAATGAATTGAAAACACTTTCTTATAAAGAAATCTGTACCCCATGGGTCTGTCACCTATGTTTATACTTATCATCTGCGCTCAAAAAAGTTAGACTCGTCTTGGCAGCTGATGAAAACGATGGAACATCATTCTATTAAATCATTGAAAAATGAACTGTACATCTGACAAGCTAGCTGTTGTTCATCTAGAAGTGAGTTACAGTATAGCATGCAGGGGCGAAACGAGAGGCATAGTTGCCCGACAAAAGGGCGTTGCCCATCAAATTTGAAAGGGCGTGTCATGCATAAAAGTCTTTAAGACCAGACCTAAAATGACAACTTTTGACAGGTGCACTTTGTTTTAAAAGATGAGTGTGGTCTCCAAAAGTGGGCTTACATGATATGCAGGAGAGAAACTAAAAGCCAACCAGTGACTGACAGTTTCCCATTTGTGAGGAGGGGGGTGAAAACATCATGAAAGCTGTCATGTACAGCTTACACTGACCAACCTTAAACAACATTGTATTGATAGAAGTCAAAGTATTTGGGAAGGCTATAACTAATAGAAAGTGCATATGGAGTGAGGGAAACTGGGGATCTGGGGGCTTGCCCCCAGGAAAAAATTTTGAAGTCACACCCTGTAGAACTTCGGAAAACGCCCTTCTGCAAAGAAGGATATAAATTGTTTTCCTTCTTGATCTTTATGCTGAGAAAGAAAAGCTGATCTCCTAACCTGCGTTAATCGAATTTTGATGACGAGGAGTAACATATGAAAAAGTGACGTCAAAGTTATGCCATCATGCCACTGTTCTTTTAAGGGAAGCTCTTTTGAGTGTTGGTAGATGACGAACACTATAACTCTATAGCAAAGATATCCTCATGAAAAGAAAGGAATTTTTGAGATCACGCCCTTTACTTTGGCTTAGTATGCACTTCCCAGTGCTAGAAGAATTAGATATGCCCTATTTTTGAGAGACTCAGTAAGTAGATATGCCCTATTTTTAGGGGATATCTACTAACTGATGCAAGTAGGCTCTTTCATCAAGCACAACTTCACAGTTTTAATTTACAACTGCACAAGGCGCTACAAGTAAACACTAACTTTAGGCATTGCATATGAGCCCAGTAGAAAAAGTAAGCGTTGAAGGAAGATCATTTACATGTCCAGCGCTCAAAATTGCCCGAAGATATACCAGCAGCCAAAAAAATTGCCCAACAAATCACCAGTTTTTGAATATTGGAGAGGGGTGCTTCTTCGCTATACCTCTCAGTAGTTTTGCCCCTGATAGTATGTCAACTGTTCATTAATGCATGTGGGATATATTGAGAGGTAACCGTAAAGGCTTTATTAAGCCAAGGGGGCTTATTTATTTTTTGTAGTCTTACCAGCGAAGATTGTTGGTGAGATCAAACTTCAGGGTTCATACTGAGCCTGGAAAACCTGGAAAATAAGGCATTTCTTATGAAAAGTCAGGGAAAACCTGGAATAGTAGGGAATTTTCTATCAGTTTTATCCAAATCAGGGAAAGTTAGGGAAAACAAATTATTTAATCCATGAACAATTTTCATTAATTCTTTGCATGTTTGTTTGCAAAGTGATTGTTTCATTTGTTGTCAGTAAATGTGTACTACATTGCTTTGCATAGTGCTATAGGAAGTATATGTACATTACCTATCTATTAGGCTCCATTTTCTTTACTTCGTTTTGTAAATATGTGAAATTGAGATCAGCGAAAAAGTGGTTCTTTCTGACTATCAGTCAGGGAAAAATCAGGGAAGAGTCAGGGAATTTTGTTTTACGTATTGGGTATGAACCCTGAACATGTTATTAAATCCGGAAAACTGTTTTTGAAACACAGAATTTGCCCGACTGCGTATCTTTCCAACACAAATGTCTCTGTTTTTGAAACACAAAATTTGCTTGTGTGCACCAGGCGTTAGGTGGTGTTGTGTTCTGCCCTTGGTGGAATTGGCATCCTATGGATGCATTCAACCCCTCCTTTGATGTTTATTGCTTAACTCCTCTATCTGAAGTACCACATTACTTCTAAATTGCATATTGTATTTCCATCTTTTTTGCTATTTATTGTTTTGCTAAGCACAGTAAACAAGATCTTTCTCTTTAATTTCAAGCTAACTTGCGCTATTGACGTCAGAAGACCTGTCGAAGCACGTCAAGAAAGATGATTATCAAGGCAAGACATGTGATTAATTCCCACAAAGCTTCTACCATTCCATTTGTTATTGGACTTATGTTTTACTTCAACAACTTTGGCATTGGTCCGTATATTTATCTTGCAATACATGGAACATATTGTGGGCTCTGGCTGATGAAAGAGTATTACTTCCCGGATAAAGCATGGGACACTTCGTTAAGCCCGTTCTTTGCTGTGTTCCTGTACCTACTCCTCGGTCCATTTAGCTACTGGATCGCGCCATTTTTGTTGATACGTAGTGGTGCCCAGCCCACTCCGGCTGAAATTGCCCTAGCCGTATCGCTAAATATCCTGGGCAGTTTCTTCCATTTCTGTGGCGACTGCCAGAAGTACTTCACTTTGAAATACCACAAAGGTCTAATACAGGAAGGCCTATTTTCCCAAAGTCGGAACATCAACTATCTTGGGGAAATCCTTACATATCTCAGCTTTAACATTATGTCACAACATTGGCTTCCGTTTATTTGCCAAGCGGCCTACATCATATTTTTGTTTTATCCAAACATGAGAAAGAAGGACCAATCCTTATCAAGATATGACGGCTTCAAGGCTTACCGAGCAAAGACATGGCTTCTTCTGCCAAAGTTTGTTTGAATGGACAACAGTTAAGCTATTACTGCATCGGTGTGTCATCCAATAAATAAACTTTAATTTCAACTGAAATGAACAGTATTCAAAGAAATATGACCTCCTGATAACAGATGACTTGAAATGTGAAACCACTTTTTATCTGATGAGAAATTTGTAAATTCGTCGCCATATATGAAAAGCGTTAAAAAAATTGCAATTGTTATTTATATAGATTCATTCCTCTGGCAACACAAGACCTTAGTCTCATATGCATTATAATCATTACTCCCACTTCAATCTCAATACTGTAGAGGTGGCGCTATAAGATATCGTGGAGGCAACTGCCCCCCAAAATTCCGAAGATACCCCGTCCGCAACCCAACATAAACAAGAACCCAGTCTGTCGACACTTTGACTTGTCTAAGACAGAAATTGCTGTATGAAGTTGTACCTCACCAAATTCAATTCTTTAGCAATATTTTTGGATCGTCGGCACCAGGGTGTGGGAGGGTTCCGAAGTAGGGAGTCTATGGGTGTCACACCACCAATTTTTGCCGGACTATCGGTTTTCATTTAGCTTGTAGATACTGATATTCTTTACAAGAAACCACTTTATAAGCAACCTAGTACTAGACAGCTTAAAGTTTAAGAGCCTTATAGAACTACAAGGAGAGAGGTAAGAACATTTAGATAAATCGTTGCCCCGTTCAACGTAAAGCTGTACCAAAGCAATGTCAATTTTGCATGTTGTAGGAAAATGGTTTGCTACAGTCACCTTCTGCTTACTTTTTCGCAGCAATTTGTTTCGTTAAATTTAGGAACTTTTAGAACTAAAATGTGACCAAAAATTAAGGAACTTTTAGTACTAGGCCATGAGTGAGGCTTTTTGTAAAAAACGTGTAATACTTTGGCTTGCAGGTAAAAGCTGACGTTGTGACCATCGCTTTTCAGTAACTGTAGGAGATTTTGTAGCCTGTCGTTAAATTTCTTCTGCCACACGTCCACTCAAGAGTCCACTTCAAGAAACTCTTAGAACTACGAGGAAAGAGCTAAGAAACTTAAGAAAATTAGCACATTGACATCGTTACCTGGTTCAACGTAAAGCTCAACTAAAACAATGTTAATAAGACATTGTTTTAGAAGTTAACTCGCACTGGAGCACTTTGTTTGCTATATGACAAATAGTTTGATATGTTCATGCGTATTGTACGCTTTCACTGCAATTTAGTTCGCTAAAATGAGAAACTTTTAAGAGGTTATTAGACCTAAAATGTGGCCAAAATTAAGAAACTTTTAGTGCTAGGCCTTGAGTTAGGTTTCTTATAAAAAAAAGCGGCTACCTTGCAAAGTAGAAAAACATTTTCAGACTCATGGGGAATGGGTAGACAGAGAGGACTTTTACCATCAATAATTCTTCGATTTTTTTATATCGATGCTCTACCTTGTAATTTTTACTCGAAGCATTATTAGCATCCATGCCCTCCTCAGCCTAGGCCATCTTTCCAGGGCCCTAAATGCTATGCGCTGAAATGCATACATTTATAAACCGTTTGCATGTTATCGGATTCGATACAGAATACGATACAGAATGAATACGGTATCTTGTAGAGCATGAATACGATGTGATTTCACACCTGATTGACAATGAGGTCATTCTTCATTGTCAATCAGGTATGAAGTCATATCGGATTCAAAGTCATTCGGTATCGATTTCATGTGCGCATTGATTTGACATCGGATTCGGATTCTTCGTCATTGTGTAGACAGAAGAGCTATACGCTATGAGAACATACCAGGTTCATTTAATTCCAATATTGTGTAAATGTGGCCTTACATTATCTATAGTAGATTTGACCTGTCCTACCTTTTTGCTCGCCCCCATTCATTCGTCTTGTGACCCCTGCCTGATTGAGCGAAATCTGATCTCCGGATATAGCTGAAATTCTTTCGATCTTACCTGATTATGGTAAATGAGCTGTGTATTGTTCCTATTCTGAACGAGACAATAAAATTGGTAAAAGTCATGGGGCAGAAGTCGTGAAAATTGTATGGTTGCTGCATACGTCTGCTACCCGGTAGAATAGTCGACAAAATACAAGATGACAACAGACTCTGGTACTTTCCAAGTTTTCAAAACCATAGAAATGTGGGCAATTTTTGCAGCAAACCAACCTCATCTGTTAACCTGTTTTGTAGATACTGGAGTATTTGGTAATTAACTGATAGCGCTAAACTCTAAGCATGTTAATGGCTTTCATTATTGCATTAAAAGGATTGCTCCATTGAGCATATGAAGCTCTTTGCTAGCAATTCCTATGCATTAACGGGAAAGCAATCAACGGAAAACAATAAGCTACATTTTACTAGGCACCCATAAAATCAAATTAATGATGAGAGCGTCTAGTACATTCTCAGGTAGAATTAGAACGCCATTCAACATCAAAACTTAATCTTGTTTTGCTGATGTATTGCAATGCACAAAGTACCCTAGTATCATCAGGGAGTCCGCGAGCTTCCTCACACTTCTTTTGGTTGGGGGACTGAAAATTGTCTTTCAGACTGAACAATACATAATTACTGAGAGTCCATATGCATGTTTTGCTATAAAATGTGAGTTGGATGGCTTGAAATGTAACAGTGGCGGTTTTTCAACGAAACTCAAGGGGGTGCTAAATTTGCTGACAGAGGTGCTAAATTTGCCGAGTATTTTAGAAGTAGTCGAGTATAGGTTGAGTATATGTTTTTCATAAGAAAAATCGTACAAGAAAATTGAGACTCAGGTAAAACGTGGTTTTTTTAAAAAATACGTGTATTTAGTCTTTATTCTACTACGTTTACCAAGAATTTGCAGACTCGATGTCATCTGGGGGCACTTTGCCCCCCCCTTAGTATCCACTACTGAAATGCAGAACCTGTTCTATACTTCAAGCTATCCAACTCAAATCTATATCTATGTGTAGATCTAGCTTTCCATATTGTGCAAAGTTAGGCCTATTCATATAGGACATGACAGGCAAAGGGGCTCTGAAGAGCTTTCACTCTGGCAAAAGGGTGTAGCAAAGAAAAATTATTGACAGGCTACAAAATTTCCTAGACTTACAGGCAACAAGTGATCCAACACCTCCTCTTTGGCACGTCCCGATAGCAGAGGACTCTGGGCTATATGTCCATACCTTTTTAGGTCAAAATACTGCCTTTGGAAATCTAAACCTTGGCTGGAATAGTTGACACCCGCTCCAGAATCGGGTCCTCAGTCCTTTTCTGTTCACCCTGCGTTTGCGTTCAGCACTGGACAGAAATAGCAGTTTACGCAGACATTGAAATGAGTAAATCAAGGGCCCAAAATTCCATTAAAATCAAATCTTTTGATAGCGAAGAAGGTCAGAAACGAGCTAATTGCTGTGCATAATGTGACAATAACTGGAAACCAACCGATTGTTCCCCAGGGCATTTTTTAATTTTTAAAGTTGTGGGGAAATTCCCTACCAGCCCCTTTCATTGCCCCACCACTAAAGTGCCCTTATGATTCATTGACTTTTTATTTTTTCCCTTATTTTAAATATTTGTGGATGAAACATGTGAAGTCTTCATTGAGCAGGTTTTAAATCTCAATTCATTTCTCCTGGAACTGCTGCTTCTATAGTTGATTCCCCTTTGATTAACAAGGCTCGAGACGGGCACTTTTTCGAAGGACCACGAGAAGCTTCTGAAGCTTGCAAGCTGTAGAACTACATTCATAGTCTTTTAGGTACTTTTTAGCGCAAACGATAAACCGTGGCAACTTGGGAAACTTATGGTTTCAAACTCTGTGGGTATTTGTCTGTGAAAATATATCTATTACTTTACTACTTGGTAATTGAGGTGTGTATCTTACATCTAGCGGGAGATGACCTTAATTACCGATGGCATGATTACCTGCGGATAAAAGGGAGTATGAAAGAAAATCAATTTGGAGACAGTTTGAGTCAAATTCAATTATGTCTGACCAAGATACTATCATCCACGCACCATGTCTTGCGAAACGTCGCCACAAACTATTCAAATTCCATGTTGCCTAAACCATTCTTGATATTGGGAGATGCATTCTAAGCCAAAATAAAGGACGTGATTTGGAAAATTTTCCTGGAGGCTCAGCACCCAAGCCCCTCAGGGCATCTTCAAGCCATAGCCTTTGGTAGAGGTTTTGATTTCTTTCATTTACGGTCATAAGGACTACAGTTGGGCTTCTATAGTAAAAGTGATAGCTCTGCAACAGATAGAGGTACTTTGCTGAATTTCCTAGGGAGCTAGGGATGTGGGATAAAATAATTTCTAGCAGCTACACTAATTTTGAAGCCACCTCTGCTTCAGAGACTGCAAGTAGAAAAATCACGTAGCAAGGAACCACCATGTAAAATATTTTGGGAACCACTGGTCTATGGCAATATATGAGGAGCACTTTTGAAAGTCTTTTAATTTGTAGATTCTGCATTCATCTAAGTGCCCTTTACTTAAATGCCCCACCAGTGAGTGGAAAATCCTTTTAAAATGTTGCCCTGTTGTTCTCCAACAATTTTTGATCATGTAAACGTAAACCAAAAGCATCCAGGACTAAGAAAACCTACCCCTACTCGAATGCTCGATATTTCGAATATCTTGATATCTCAAACAAATCCTTCATTTCTTAGGCCAGCTTGTACGAAAACTCGAGCCCTCGATGACTAGAATATTTTGGTTGTCCCTTTGGTGTTCAAGTTATCGAAAGCGTACTGTATTTTGCAAAGTATCTAATCCATCTAGCCTAATTCTGGATCTAGAAGCTTCCGGAAATGCTTCTTACGTCTTGGAATAAAACCAAGATTTGATACTTGGAACACGACACGTGAGGCAAGAAAAGTTCAAATCAGGGTTGCCAGACTTAAAAAGGTAAAATATGTCAAATGGTCAAAATTTTATGTCAAATTGAATTAAAATATGCCCAATTCAAAAGTGTTCCATAGTGGCAAAGCAGCTGCCGAGCATTTTATATTTTCACCCCTAGCATGACCATGCAGCGCAGTGACGTTACTTAATAAGTTGAAATCACTATAGTGCAATTCTTTTAGTAACCTTTGATAAACAATTCTTGCATACTTGTTTTGATGTATATTATTCAGACACTCTGTAAAAGATAACAAATGGCACTTCGTGACACCTTACTCAGAAAAAATGCCAAAATAATACCTGATTAAAAAATCTACCAAATGCAGTTTTTAAATTCCAAACTACTCTAAAACATGCCAAAATTGTGAAATTTGGTATTTAAAATGCCAATCTGGCAATCCTGGTTCAAATGACAATAAGCCTATAGCAGCTCTGTTATTTAATTTTTGAAGTGGAAGCAAGAGACCTGAGCGGGCGCATTCCTATAGTGGCTGCATGGGAGTGTTAAACTTCCCCAGACAAAACCTATGCCTGGAAATCACCAATTTTGCCGCTACTATCGACAAAATGTATCCAATTTTAGAGAACTATTTTCGCTAAGTCTGTTCAAAAATCATCTAAGCAGACATTTGATGAGCAATGAAAACTAATCTATGCTCGTCAAAGAAGGAAATTCCTATAAGATTGACGGGTTTATTTCTTCGTTATTCTTATTGTAATTGTATGCATTCAAGTTTCTATATGTAAGTACTGCTGGAGGGATATCGGTATAGAAGAATAATCATTGCTAAATTTGTGTATTCCAGATGCACAAAGAGAAATCTTCAGTAGTGTGGTGTCGAGATAGCCGGGAGCCACACCCATTGTGTTGGCAGAATGTGGATCCTGCAACCCCCAGACAAAACATCTAGGAGTAGTCTGAACATGAGAGTCTTGACGTATTTTGGTGCTTTTCTGTAAAATCTAGAGAGTCCCCAGCAGAGGCGTCGTGGTCGGGGGCAGGGGGCCATGGCCCCTCCAATTTTTTCGAATTCGTCAGATTTTCGGAACTTTTAATGGTTCGTCGGAAAGTTTTCAGACTTTTGCTGTTGGTAAAGATAAAGGTTTAGAATTTTATCGAATAATCTTTGATCTTAGTCTCCCTTACTGCCACGACGCCTCTAGTCACTGGAACCGAATTACTGATGAACGCATTTGCATAAAAGCCCGTCTTTGTTTTCTTTCGATTTGCCATGAACCTGAGTTGAAATTAAGACATTGTTTATCCCTTTCAGCTTGCAACAAAAGAGTTGCAATTATCGAGAACTTTTATCAGTTTAGGCGGTGTAGAAGCCACTGATCCGAGTTTCGGGTCATACGACGTCAACCTCCGTGACCATCTCATTACTCTTGTAAGGAGGCCCTGGCCAAACGACTCGATGCATCCCTCGATTTTTTCCCCAACATTTGATCTCAAAGTTAATAGTCGACTTTTCAACTACTCATATTTCCGCAAAGTACACCAGATAAAAATATTTACCATCACTTATATTTGCCCGCCCAATGAGACGCTACTGGCATGCTTTCGCTCGACTTCCTCGACAAGGTGGCCAAACGAGTCGATTTTCACTCAACAAAAATTCTTTTGCTCGATTTTTTGACTTAGATCAAACTTCACTCAACTTCACTCCACCCCATTCGACTCACTCAACAAGGTGGCTGATGTATATTGACTCATTTAAGACAATTTTCCTAACGTTTGTTATGCTTATTTCTTTGTTGTTTTGTTTTAATTCGATATGTTGAGTTAGCCTCGTTTAGGAACATTGGGGCAGCTAGGAATAATGGCGGCCGTAGAAGCTCGTTTTTGTGGAGATCGTACACTGTTATAGTGGCCAAACGGCTCAATTTTTCCCTTGATTTTTGTCGGCTAAAAGATTAAGTAAAAAATCGAATAAAAAATTGAGTCGTTTGGCCAGAGCCTAATATTGATGGGTTATTCATCGCAACTTACAATGAACCCAGGGACGCGCCGATGGGGGGAAGGCATCACACCCCCAATATTTTCAAATTTGTAAGAAAGTTCGTCAAACGTCTGCCATGCTGCAAGTGAGTTAGCCACACTACTTTCTGTGACCGTTGTTTTTTTAGTAGCAATAGTTGGCCAATTGGTCAAAACACCCCCCCCCCCAACAGAAGGTGTCTTGGCACACCACTGAATGGACCCAATTTTATACAAGAAAGAACGGACCGGTGGCTTTTTGAGCTGTCACACCGCACACACTCTTTTGTGTACACCTGCTTTCAATAAAAAATTTACTTGAAAATGACCTAAGATATGCAGTCTCTAGTCTCTGCCATCATTCCATTTTCCCGTAGCGCTTCGCTTGGATGTCAGTTTGATTAAAGTTCAATTCAGGGGCGGATCCAGGGCTGGAATTAGGGGGCTTTATTGTCTTTTTCATGTGAGATTCTTAACAGTATTATTTGCTACTGGAAATATTGCCATTTGAGGGCATGCCCCCGGCCCCCTGGATCCTCCCCTGGTTGAGTTCTAAAAACACAATCAAGGAAGCACATGTCGGATCTATTGTATCATGTTGCTTCCAACTCCTTTATTCTATCCCATAGTTGGAAAATTTATCTTTGACTCAGCCCTAGCAGCTCATTGAAAGCAAACATTTAATGCTTGTAAGCAAGGACGTAGGAAGCATTTAAAAATTGGGGGCAAATTCATTTAGGGGGCACCCTCACATGTAAAAAGGGCCCCTACAGCGGAAAGTGTCTAAGCACATCCCTGTTGCCAATAGGTGTATATGGCTCCACCAAGTAAAAAGTGGGGAGGGGTGTAAAAAGTGGAAGGGGGAGCTGAGCAGTCAATAAAATTGTTGTCTTTAAAACATTTGCCTTTCAAAGTCACTGGGTGGCAGAAAGTGCTGAGGCCCCCTAGTCCCTTCAGTTGAGCTCTGCCTGATAAGCTACATTCAACAACAAAATCTAACTCTTAAAAAACTTGTGGATTTCAGTATACATTATGTATGCTGTACTTTTAAAGCAGGTTTACAAAATGGCATCCAACTTTTGTCATTCACTTTATATGCAGCTTCCTCGCCAATCAAACCCCGACCCAAGCCCTGGTTGTTTGAAAGTTTGCTGCCTTTTGAACAGTGCAAACTAACTCATATACTGTTAAGCCTATACTTGAGCTGAAAAGTCAATAAGGTATTTCGCAGCTAGCCTATTCCCAGCCTATAACATTTTCACGTGAACAAAATACGAAGACAGAATGCAAAAGAAGTCTAAGTGGAATTACATGTATTGTATGATTCATGACAGCTATTTATCTCTGTATTACTGATATACAACTTACATATAATGTGCAATATATATATATATATATATATATATATATATATACACACATATATAAATATATATATATCTTTATATATATATATTTA
>WIPJ01067655.1:327931-353952 GCA_018155075.1 Cassiopea andromeda
GGGGGGGGCTCCTCGAGTTTAACTCCATTCTTATATGTCGAATACCAGGCGAGAAGGCAGTGAGTACCATTTTTAAAGTCTTTGGTATGACTCGGCGGGGCTCGAACCCACGACCTACCGGTTGTGAGGTAGACGCTCTACCACTGGGCCATCACTCCGGTCCAAATATGTTTATACAGGTGTAAAAGTTTTTGGCAAAACTAGCTGCATTACAAATTGGCATGTTTAAAAATAATCTTAACGTTCTTAAATACAAAGTATTAAGCTTCAATTACTTAAATCTAAAACGAATGGCAAAAAATAGACGAAAATGAAATACATCTATCCGATGAAGTTGTAAAATTTGTCATGGCGGTGCTAGCTTAGCTTCCCTGCTGAACTCATTCCGCTGTTTTGCTCTGTTTCCAGAATGCTCCGTTTTCCAAAAGCTCCGTTTTCCAAAAGCTCCGTTTTCAATCGTATTAGCGTGGACTGAAGGCAAAAACGCATCTAAACGTATGTGTCTTCAAGTGAAAACGTGTACATTTAGCTGCGTTCCTTCCTTCTATCTACACTAATACTATTGAAAATGAAGCTTTCTAAAAACGTATTAGATGGACACTACCTAAGTAGAGGTATCTCCAAATACGCTCTGTTCGAGCGA
Organism: Cassiopea andromeda; assembly: GCA_018155075.1. Taxonomy (NCBI): domain Eukaryota; kingdom Metazoa; phylum Cnidaria; class Scyphozoa; order Rhizostomeae; family Cassiopeidae; genus Cassiopea; species Cassiopea andromeda. The sequence goes on from WIPJ01067655.1 coordinate 328,575, forward strand.
AGTTGTGGACCATCATCTTCAGAGCACTCTGTAAAAAGCTTTGAAAAGGTACCTCCATAAAATTTGCATTCAAAAGCCATCGCTTGAGAATAATGGTGGCAGCTTCCATATTCACGAAGACTTGATTAAAGCTCATTAGTGCAGTAAACTAAAATTGATGGGTATTGCAGATAATGAACAAAAAATTAGTCAAGCTGTTCTTTTCTTTGAATTTGGACAGATATTTGGGGCATTGTGGGACACTTGGGACAGCGTAGGCTGTTTAGGTGCGTTGGGATGTTTGGGACAGTAAAGGATAATTGAATTTGTTAATTATAAGGCAAAATTTGTAATTGCTATATCGAATGAGCATTCCTAATGTCATTGACAACACAGCTTTCTCTGAGTAACTCTGATGCGCTCTACAACACTTCTGAATGTCAAATTTCAGGGTCTTGTAGTGAATTGCAGAGTACTGCAGTGTGCAGCAGAGAATCACTAAATGGGTTGCTGATACGACTGTGTATGAATTTTATTACCTACTCGTGATATATGACTAATATCTCTCTAGAATAGAAGATCAGTAGGTAAAGTTGTTCGGTAAAAGTTGACAGCTTTCAATAGTCGAGGTAAAGACAAAAAACAGCTAATGGAATCCTTTTTCTTAATGATTTCTGCGCCACTCGTGTCAATTTTGTTCACTCTGTAACAAGTAGTGCCCTCCTAAAACTGCAACAAAGGGGGTTTGCTATAGGAGATTTGAGCCACACCTTTTACCACGCCCACCTTTGCATTTATGATAATTTACTTGTCAATGCTATGTATGTGAAAGTATTAAAAGAAGGAGAAAACCAACATAGGTGCTGTATCATTTTTCTTGAAAGTGCAATGATTTCTAATGTTCGTAACATTCTTCTCTGCATAGGAGTGTATCTTACCTTTCTCTCCTTTTGGCAAATGCATTGCTACAAACTTATCCAGCCTAGCAAACGTTCGATAATGGAGATCTGAGCACCCCAAAAAGCTCTCATAATTGTAACAAGAGGGGGTCTGAGCCCCCTTCCATGACACGTCTGTCGGTAACTATATGGAAACAGGCTAAAATTGACGACGCTTAGATGTAACCGAAATGGAAGCTTGCGCTAAGAATCTTGAATTTACGATGAGACTGCAGATGTCATTGGTACTTTGCAACAACATGAAAATGAAAATTATGACAAAATGATGAGAAAACCCGGCTTTTTTACCCAACTAGACTAGCCTACATTACCAGACATTTTTGTATTCGGCACCACAAAATACGCCGATATAAAATCAAAAGAAAACGTAACATCACAAAGGCCGTTAGCTCTAGATAAGCATTTGAGGTTGCTATTTGACTCGTGGCTGTTCGTAAGGCATTTCTTTGGCAGGGTAGGGCTCGCGTTTTGCCGAAAAAAGAGGTGTGGCTCCCAGTTTTCCTTTCCGCGTACCAAGAATATGCTATGGAACGTGACTTTCTTATTGTACTAGAATTGTAACTATAGAAAGACATTGCAAAAGTCTATGAGATGCAAAAACGATATGCCCCTATTCAAGACCGTTGACAACTGAACTGGAATAGAAGGGGGCATTGACAGGGGCACACATTGAAAAGCTGGTTGGGGTGTAGAATGCACTGGGTCAGGTGTCTTCAATTTTACTTTTTATTTTGCATTAAATCAGGGGGGAAAGTGTCAATACGTATGTATCAAGGGCCGTGGGAATGTATCGAATATGACCCGATCGAATGACTTTATTCTCCTCTACAATACGTATATCGTCTGCTTCAACTGCTAATCATCGCTTAATATTCAATTCAATTCAAATTCAATTCAATTAATAGATGTACTTCTCGGTTATCTTGACGGTTTCATATATCTGCAATTTCTAGGGTGAAAATTTCCAGGATTTTTAAGATTCATAGAATCCTCCACTTCCTGAGGGTCTGTTTTGGTACATCTAGATAACTATGCGAGAATTTTACCATTCATACCCGGCAAATCTCAAATCTACCGAGTAACTCGACGATCTACGATCTTAAAGAGTGTCACACATTCTTTTACCAGGGGTGGTGATATGGGAGGGCTAGGAGCATAGAGGCTAGGAGGCTATAGCTGAAGCGTATCTTAGCCCCCCGTCAGACAACTCCTGGTTTCACTCTTGTCCTTGACGCTCCGTAGCAGCGCCCCTGCCCTCATGAGCAATACGTGTTAGTTTACATTAGTTGCGATACAAAGCAACTATGATCCCGTTTTTGCTAAATAAGGAATGAAGCATAAATAGTTTGAGAAGTAAATTCGACGGATGGAGGAGCAGCTATCCCTCTTCCTAATGAAAGTGGGCAATGGGGGCAAGAATGGGCTTCTTGCCAAATTGTTCTTTCGAAAAAAGTATCTAAGATTAGGAAATATTTTAACGTACCTTCCTGCTATCACAGTTTTATGAAACTTTTGAATTTGGTGAAGTTATCTTACAGTTTTCATTTTACTTCAGGTACTTCAAAATTTAACAGTCTTTTCATAACATAGCACTTTCTTCAGACCAAATGGTAGCGGCTACTCAGGTGTGCAGTCATTAAAAAGGGCGTGGCATGGTTCCCTATGGGAGAAGCTGCCCCTAGCCCTGATTTGTTTCTGGCACGCCTGTGGAGAAGTAAGTCGGAGATGAACTGTATTGCATAAGCAAGAATAATGGCTTTTGTGTAGCAAATTGAATATTGTTAACTAGAGGAATTATGGGCCGAGTGATCACCAAAATAATGTGAGCTCATGTGTAACAGTAGTCTACTCTATAGCATTGTCAGATGCAGGGACTGTGGGAGTTTTTCAACAAAACTCAGGGGCAGAGGCAGGGGTGGTGCTACCAGAGGGCTTGGGGGCTGTAGTCCCCATGATTTTACTGAGCCCTCCAGTGATGTGCCGAGACACCTTCTGTTGGGGGGGGGTGTTTTGACCAATTGACCAACTATTGTTACTAAAGAAAGGTCGCAGAATATACTGTGGCCAACTCTCTTGCAGCATGGCTGACTTTTGACCAACTTTCTTGCAAATGTGGAGACACATCCCTGGCCCCACAATAAGCAACTAAACTTCTATGCACTGTTGACACGTTCATAACCTCTATGACCTTTTTTCTTTACTTTTTTAGCCAATACAGTAGGTGTTGTCTATTAAAATTCTTTGACATTACTTACTGTCAGCACTTTGGCAGCACTAGCCCCCCAGCATTTCTTCTCTAGTGCCACCACTGGGCAGAGGGACTACACTTGCTGAGTATTTTAGAAGTAACCAAGGATTTTTCAAGTACATATGTTTTTCATAAGAGAATAGCTAGAGCAAAACAGTAGGCTTCTTACTAAACAAAAGAGTATTTTGCTTTTGGCCTACTACTTTTGCTGAGAATTTGCCAACTCAGTGGAAGCTGAGGAGGCAACTTGCCCCTCCTTAATATCTGCTGCTGTACAGATAACTTTAATTGGAGAAGGCAGTAGTATCTTCAGACAGCAAAACAAAAGCAGCTTCTTTTGTTTGACTTGGAATTTGATAATACAGAAATTCTTAGCACTTTATTTAGTTTGCATTCCTCAATAAACAAAAAGCCTGCAATGTGAGTTTAGGTGTTATGCTAGCACAATGGAGCTTTTTACAATAAAGGATAGGGCTCAAAGTCTCATATGCTTGCTAGAATGAGAGTAAGTATTACTCTATCTGATAAGAATGTGAATGGTAGCAGAAAGGAAAAATCTAAAAAAGGACACTACATTTTTTGACAATGGAAAGCTTACTCTGGTTACTATTTTTCAACAGGAGAGCTCATTGGCACCAAACTTTTATCAGTTGAAACTAGGACAGTTCTCAGTACCATGCTGGGAGACTGTATTCTAGGGGGGGGCAAAATATCTTAGATGGCCCAATTTTTCCTCTCATCTATTTTCAATTTTCATCCAAGACTTTTCTGATGAATGTGCAAAGTAAGAGCAAAGGAAGCTATGGTACTCCAGAAAAAAAACTGACTGGGAATCACCTAGCAAGAAATGTATCAAAACAAGAACAGTTAGGAACCTATTAGTGCTAACATGAAAATTGATCACCCAGAGAGGTGCTAACTCTCACGGCTTCCCATCTTCATAATAAAATGAAATTCTATTTTTGATGCCCTTGCAACAGTAGTGGTGTAAGTGGGGCAAGGGGGGCAAAGTGCCCCCAGATGCAATTAAGTTGGAAAATTCTCAGCAAAATCAATAGACCAAAGCCAAAATACACCTTTTTGTATAAAACTCACTGTTTTGCCTGAGCCTCAAGTTTTTGTAAGCTTTCTTTTATAAAAAAAACACATGCACTTAACAGCTACAACTTCTAAAGTACTCAGAAAATTTAGGATCTCTGCCCACTTGATCTTTCTTGAAAAACTGTCACTGCACTGCCTGGTTTCTGGAGTGAATACTCAGTAAGCTGCCCATGAAAAGCATATGAAAAAACATCAAGAAACACTTGACAATAGAAATCAAAGATGAATAGTCCTAACTAAAGTAAGTTAATATTGTTTGAGTAGAACATAGCACAATTGTTGTGAAAAGAACAACATAGGCTGCAAATCTTCCTTTTCACTGCAAATTCTATAAAAATGTCATATATTGGTGTAGTTTCCTGTAGACAACACCAAAAATGTCTAATTACCAACACAACAAAGCCTTTGCCATTTCTCCTATCTGTAAGATTGTACTGTTTTTCTGTGCATGAAAACAAGGGCTGGACTTAGATTGACTTGCATACAATAGAATTCTTTGTTGAACAGAGGGGGTTTTGAAATAACTTGTGAATTGAGCAGTTACCATCAAACAATAGAAGTGACTACCCATTTTATTGTGGACTATATATACTGTACAAAGGAGCAAATGATGGAAAATACCAAAACGAACTGTATTTTATTAGAATCGGCACATTCTAAAACAAAGCATTGTTCCAGGTAGTATGTCTTTCAATATTGAAGTATAGTAATGTCTTCAAACACACTGTTGAACTGTTAGGATTAACTCCAATAAATCTGTCATGCAAGTTGAGGTTGAGGCTCTCTTCCTGCAAGCAGTGTAGAGAAAAAGTCACCCAAATGGGGACTGAAAGTGTCTACTAGCTACACTTTCCTGGTACTGCTCGAATATAAGGCTAGGATTCCAGTTGTTACAAGTAAAGCTGTTTACGCAGGGTGGTGCAATTTGAGAAGAAAAACATACAATCCGCTGGTTAGACAGGAACAAATAAACATGAAACCAATAATTTTCTACACCAATTTTCTGAATTGCGATCTATTACCTAACGAACATAGCAGGTAAGATCGTTAAATACCCGCATGAACCTACTATCAGGGTCGGCATCAAAACACAACTCTACATGATATCTTACACAGGTAATCGATTAGTTTTGGGAAGATAAATCCTCCCAGCCCAAACGTGTTTAGTACTTCACCCCATAACTTTGAAATACAATTATGACTCCAGAAAAAAACAACGGCCTAATACATAAGCAAATCTATTTGCCAGCAACAAATCAGAATTGAAACGTACTTAAAATCGCCACGAAATGAAAAGGATGCTTTTTCGGAACATATTCCGTTAAAAAATGGCACATTAATCGCATATAAGACGTTCGAAGTAGATGGATTTGCGATAACGCCTCAATGTAAACAACGACAAAACGTTAACTTACCGCACATCCAATGTAAAGTAGAAGGGTGGATTTGAACACTCCAATGACAACGAAAATTACTCCTGCCAAGGATAAACCAAGGTTGAGAAATTTGTAGAGTCTACCCCTAATCAAAGGGTTTCTTTCTATTGAACTTCCAGGCATCTTGGAAAGTGTTAAAGCACGTCTCTTTGCTCAGTTTCAAGGTGTATTTTTTGTTCTAGGCGTAGACAACTTTGTCTAACAGACTGGTCAGCGTTCATAACGCATGCGCCAACTATGGTCTAGACCGTCCGGTCAGACCACATCACGTGCAGTAGACCATGTTACATCATGGATTTCTAATGAACATTTCAAATTGCGGTTTGTGGTTCGATAGTTAAATACCAAAGTTGTTATTCTGATCAGTTCCTTTTGTTTTTGTGGTGTAATAACACATCCACAACCATTAATGTCTATAAGTAGATTCGCTGAAAAAGTTAGACAATCTTGTAAAACAGTGTACGATAGAAATTACGCTCCAACCTCTTGGCTGCTAGGCCATGTAGGATGACAGAAGGGCAATGAGAAGCTGCCATGACTTTGCCTCCCCCAAAAAGAGATAAAACAAATTCCGTTTTTGAAAAAGATGTCAGAAACCCGTATTATTTGCATGAGCATCATGCCCTTAAGCCGGGGTTTACTTTGAAACCCTGAATTTCCCGCTTGAATCTCACTTTCAATATCCACATGCCTTTCTGTACTCCTGATCTATCACCATCCCGGAATCTCTGTGAAGTCACGCGGGAGCATCGATAACTTGTCCCAGCACGTAGACAAAACCGAAAGGGTATTTTCAGGATCAACAAGGATACGAGTTAATCATTAGCATTCCAGGGGGTCACTCCAGCATTTTCTATACGGGGGTCTATCCGCGATTTCCAAAAGTCACCCAAAAGTATCAAAAATCTTGCATACTCCCAAAAATATTAAACAAATTACTTAACGAGATCCATTCAAAATGGCGTTGTTGAGTGTAACAAATTGTCATCACGTGCCATCACTGGCAAGCCTCCCAAAAGTATCGGGTCACAACGTGAATCCTCACCCAAAATATCGGATGGACTCCCCGTACATAGAAGGCTCAAGTGACCCCTAGGATTGCATACAAATATTCAAGGAAGCTTAGATCAAAATAGCTTTACGGGGAATAACTGAGGAAGAAGCACATAGACAAAGGCTATGTTCCGCCTTACGTAACCCGACATTTTCAAGAAGTGCGCAGTGAATGTTCGCGTCCATTGTGAGTGATGTAATCGAAATACAACTCATTGTATTTCTGATGTCTATAGCAAGATAAAACTACCATAAAAGGTAAATCTGTCTGGGCGTGATTCATGCAAAAAGTAAACATATTCCCTGGCTTTGTTTCTCTGAGAATGAAAGTGATTCTGCTATTGATGCAGTCTGTCATGGATTCCTGGGAATTCCAGAAAATCTCGATGTTCCTATGACGTCATTTTTTCGGGCAAGATTCCACACCTCACAAAAATGATTCCATCAGAAAGCAGTTTTGCCCCTTTGTTAGTATCAACACGATGAGGAACTTATACAAAGTGCCTAGAACGCAATAGTGAACAGCGACATCGTTTTAGAAACTTAGGGAGCTGTCATAAAGTATGTAGAGGGCAGACGCGGAAGGGAATCGACAGAGCCACCAAAACTTCTGAGGAGAAAATGTTGGACTAGAAGTAGTGGATATTAAGGGGGCAAGGGGAGCAAAGTGCCCCCCAGGTGCCATTGAGTTGGCTAATTCTCGATAAAAGCAGCGGATCAACGGCTAAAACACACCTTGGGGCCCTTTTTGTTTTTTATATTTATTATTATTTTTATTCTTTTACTTTTATTTTTTAGAGTATGTTGATGTAAACAGCTGGTCTTAATTAGTTTCTTTATAAGCTATGTAAAACCAACTTTAAATAATTTCATGTTACAATTATTAATATACTATTATTATATATTGTAAATAAGAAAATCACTCCATTTTCTTGTAAACCTTTTCTTATGAAAAACACCTGGAATCGATAGATACCCCCGAGTAAATGTGGAGAACACGTGTTTCTTCGAAGATAGTCCGCAATTTCAGGTCCTTTGCCCCCTCTGATTTTTCTTGAAAAACTGCCACTGTGGACTAGCTCACCATGTCACCCTGTAAGGATAATACAATTGGGCACTCTTTTTGGAAATACATAATAGCCAGGAAAGCTATCTTTGTTTCTTGCGTTGGGCTACATAATTTTATAGTTAAATATGACACTTTATCCATTAATGTGCGTTTCATACTTTATGGCACTTCCTTTACTGATGTAAAAGGAGCACATTTAGATTTTACTAGGATATTCCATGTTTTCTGGCACTGGAAGTTCCTAGGCGAAACATCTAGATTTTAATACCAAGGAACATTAACATCCAAATTTCCTAACACTGTAGGTTTGTAGGTCTTGAACACAAGTTGCTAGCACCGGCAGGTATTGCTAGTTAGCTGTTTTTAAGAGAAGATTGAAGGTGTATTTACACAATAAACGGTTACGACACAGGCGCCTTGAGGAACTCCACATTTGGTTTCGTGTTTGCTTGAGATTTTTCAATTTTTTCAAGGCAAGTTACTAAATACTCATCACACTTTTGCAGTGGAATAGGTGATCTACAGAATCGACCTATTTCTCAATCCAACAAAAGCTGTAGTGGTGACACAGCAACTATTCAAAATAATTTGACGAAAACTGATGATGGAGTATGGCCTAAGCCCGGGCTGTTCATAGTACAAGGGCGTTGTCTATTATACACCAAGGTCTTTTTTGTCCAATATTGGAACTTTTCAGCCATTACGATTTCTGCATCAAAAAGCTTATAAGATTTTCTTTACTAAAACTTCACAGACAATTGGGAAAATGACGACCCTTAACAGCTACACGCTTTTTTATAAGCAGCCTACATATAGCCTATGAGCAAGGTAGCATAGTGGTTAGAGCACATGCTTCTCATGCGGAAGGTCTACGTTTCGAGCCCCACTCGATGCTCTAACTGAACGCTCACTCACTGTTCACCTAGCAGCAAATGGGTAACCAGTAGGAACACTGGGGAGATAAAGTCGGCGAGGAAGGGAACTGGCCACCCTACCTCACATGCCGATGGCTCAGCATAAGTGTCCTCTCTAACAGGCACTCCGCTACGTACAAAAGTATACGGGACTACCTTTTACATGTAGACTGCCAGAATATTTAATTTTTATAACTGCAAGTAATCAAGAATTGGGAAGCCATTAATTTGCAGCCAAAACTCACACAGATATATTCGTAAAACTTCTTTTCTACCTTCTTTGTACTTGTTGTCTTGAGTTCTAGCCAAGCCCATAGGCAAAGCACAGAATTTTGATGCTTCCTGTTTGTACAGCTTGTATGGTACAATATGCGCAGTGAAAATTAAAGAACTATTAAGGAACTTTTAATACTAGAGCTTGATAAACAGAGGTCCACAAACAAGGAACTTTTAGAAGTAGAAGAAAGCGAACATGACATTTACAGCATTCTATAGAAAGATAATTAGACTCAAGAATCTAGTACTGAAAATTTATAACATTGCGAGCAGTCGACCACCGTCTTACAAAAAAGACGTGAGGTCTTTCTTTATTTACGCACTTGCACAATAATGATGGCTATATAGTCAATGTTCCAACTTCCTTAGATCGGAAAGTAAATCGCCCTATCATTTACTGCATGATCACAATAGTTGTAATAAAATATAGGCTGCAGCTATAGCAATATTCCAACAATCGAGAATGTCCCAGCTACTTCAGAAAGGTTGCAAATATCGCAATTATTTACCGGTGATCAGAAACACAATGATAAGGAAATGACCGGCAGCCGCATCAGAGCCAGCAAAGTCAAGGACCTTTGAGTATCCATACAATGTTTTCCTGAAAAATATTTACACCTGGAAATTCATGAATGGACATCCTGTTCGTGGAGTTTGTTATAAACAGAACACCCATTCTTGGTTCACACAAACCGACTTTCTATCCAGGGGCGTGCGTGGGGATAGGGCACGTGCATTCAGGGGTAAAACCATGTCAATGAAAAAGGGAGTGGAAACAACGGTTGCTTCACAGACAAATACACGTAATTTTTATAAGAAACTCGTTTATAAGAAACGAGTACTAGGCAGGTCAAAAAATTAAGAAACTCTAGTACTTTGTTCAAGAAACATTACGAAACTGTACAATAAAACTTTGCCTAAAAGAGAGTACATTGGCTTGTTTCCACTCGGTAATTTGCACGATTTTCGGTTGGAAAAGACTTGTTATTTTGATCTGTTTGGACATATTCTGTAAAGCTGGGCGGTTATATCCACCCAGAAGTGTTCGAATTTCAAACAATGTAAGCTTCTTCTTGAGGAAAGTTAAGAAGATTTTGAAAAATCTGATAGTAAGTAAAGATTTTCAAGGTTATTTTCTGTCTTTAAGCACTTTTAAGGACTTTAAGGAGGCGTGAGAATCCTGTCTTTCCTCATCCTTAATTAAATTTGTAAACACTTTGTTATCTATTTTGGAACAATAAAAAATGAACAAAAATGAATGAATGAATGAACGAACGATAGCTCTAATTCATGTATGCAAAAGCAATTGATCAAAAACGCCTAATAAATAATTAAATTCAAAAATATATTAGCAAATTAATTTTTTATCGTCTTCTCTCTCCTTTTTGTGTCCTTTTCTTTTCTTTCTCCTGTCTTTCTTGTTTCTTTAATTTTTCTGCTTCTCTGTTAGCTTTGTCTTTTTCTCGCTTTTCATCATGAGCCTTCTTCTGCTTCTCTCTTTGAGCTTTCTGCTGGTCAATGACTGTCTTTGCATTCACATTCTCAAAAAGAGCTTTTCTCTGTCAAGGATATTCTTACTGTAAACATTTGGTTTTCACTCTATGAGGAGGGGAAGAGCAATAAAGTCGTAATGATGTAGCATAAGATCTGCGTAGGAAAGCAGTCCCACTAGCTACACGTTTTTTTATAAGAAAAAAGTTTTTAAGAAAATGAGGCTCAAATGGTCAAAATCTTAAGAAAATATTAAGAAAATAACGACGCTCGACTTCCAAAATTGTATGTTTTTATTGGCCAAAAATTGATATTTCGTCTTTATTGCATTTAAAGTGTTAAAGATGGAATTCTAATTCAAGTACACAATATTATCAACGAAAGTGTAAACCATTTTGGCCAGTTTATTTCAGTAAAAGCTAAGAAAAATTTAAGAAAATCTCAGGATAAATTCCGGGAAAAGTTAAGAAAGTTGAGGCTCAAGCAAAATGACGGTTTTCTTATAAAAAAACGCGTATCAATTTACTAGGAAAGGAAAGCGTGGTGTGGTTGCCAGGAGAGCAGTTTGTGTTTTCCTTTCATGCAGTATACGCACACGTGAATCCACGCGTGTGTGAGCGTGCGTGTATTTGCGTGCTTTCTAGCTTGTAGATGCATGAACATAACAAAAATATCTCCTGACGGTTAGAGCACAAAATTTAATAATCCCTCAACATGAAACGAAAGCAAAATGTTACAAAGTATAAGAAAAGATACATGTTTTGGTTGCATCATTTGATTTCACTTTTCTTTCTTTCTCGTTCTCTTCATCCTCACTGAAATGGTGAAAAAGAACCAACAAAAATAACACTAGCTCATCTGCCTTGAACTCTACAGTGAAAACGAAGGGTCCAGTGGTGTAGAAGTAAATCGATAGCTAGGGGGGCTCTTTTCTTACATGTATCTTTATAAGAAACTTTGAAGTTAATCCACGTGGCTATTTAAGAAAACGATAATGTCATCCAAAAAACAACGTATTTTTAATACCCTATATCTGGTAAACTAACAATTTCTCGACAGCTTTTTGAATCTAAAATAGCTTTTTGCAGCAGAATATTGATTCTTCTATGCTGCTACTTCGAAAAAATTTACTGAGCTAGGGGGGCTGAGCCCCCTTCAAGTCACAGCTAAGAGGCTGCACCCCTGCCCCCTTCTACACCACTGGAAGGGGCAGTTAACAAGTGTATGTTGAAGAGCAGTTGCTAGAAAGAGCACATACCATAGATATCACCGCAAATGCTCGAATTGGTTCCCCTCTGATGAGCCCCTCCCGAGAATTACCCACCACCCTACAGCAAGAAATTGCAAAAGCCCCTCTTGAAGAAGCCCCTATCCCCACAAATGGCTTATTTTTTGAGTCTCTATTGGTAACTTGTAGAGTTACGAAAGAAAAAAAACAATCATTCCTTATTCCAAGAACTTCTCAACTGTGGAACGCATTGCCACCCACTACTTTCCTTGAATCCTACAATTTGTCATCTATTAAATTTGACATCAACAAACTTGATCTTGTCTCCCTTTCTACCTAAACTTCCCCCATTTTCTCAGTTTTTCCTTTGTCGAGGCATTGTTATAGGCCATACGGCCTTTCCCCGACATTACCTACTAAAAAAAAATCACAGGTCTCATAATACACTCTTTTCTTTTAAAAGAACAACTTTATACGAACACGAGTCTGAAACTTGGTGGAAAGTTCAGAACAAATTAAGAACAAGCCTGGGGCTAAAAAAGCTATTGCAAAATGTATTTTTGGACAAGATGCATATGCTTTCCATTAATATATGGACATAAAATAACCTTTATTTGCTAGCTTGAGGAGAATTGGCAGCCTTGTCACTCCTCCTCTCTGATTTTCACGAATTAATTGCCCCTTCTAAACTAGATACTGCACTTACATTGTCTATTTATAATTTCTTATAAAAATCTTTCAATAAAAAACATTTATACGTAAGAGAGAGACCATATCGGATTTAACTTTTGGCTAATAGACTCTCAATTAATCAAAACATCCAATGTTGTCTTGTATATTGTTTAATTTCTAGATTGCCTACACCTTATCGATTTAAGACAAATTAATAATTTAAGAACAAATTAAGAACAATTCAACCTCAAAATTCTTGAAAAATTAAGAACAGCGAGTCTGAGTCTTAATTTTACTGGTTCTTAAAAAAAGAGTGTAATTGAAAATATTTAGCTTGCATCTGTAAGCATCTATAGCAGTGGTTTTCAACTGGGGTTCCCCCAACACAGTCCAGGGGTTGCCCCAGGAGTTATACAAGTGCTACGATTATCAAACTATTATTATTAATTAATAAAGATGCAAGAAGTCATTATCAACTAAATTCACAAGGTAATATTTGTCACAACTACTAAATAATAATTAGTTCTAATAACAGCACAGTCTAGGGGTTCCACCAGAAGTTTTAAAATTGCTAAGAGAGACAGTATTTGATCATGATTATCCATAGAAAAGTTGAAATGTCTACCAAGGTATTTAAATGAATCACCATTGGCAATGGTAGAAGTACATCGTGATTTAGAAAAAGTGTTTAAGCATAGATTGAAAGTCAATGGGCTTGAGCAATCCCCTTGGAGAACGCCTCTACCCACAGAGATAAATGAAGTTTGAAAAGAGTTTGAAATGATGGATGTTCTCCACTAAATTCACAAGTTAATATTTGTCACAACTATTACACAATAATCAGTTCTAATAACAGCACAGTCTAGGGGCTACACCAGAAGTTTTAAAATTGCTACGATAGACAATATTTTTAACTCCCCGGTGCAGATATGTGAACAGGGGTTCCCGAGCCACTGGAATGTTTCATTGAGGTTCCACTACAGATAGAAGGTTGAAAACTACTGATCTATAGCATCTACTAAGCCCCCAAAGGAATAATTCGAGGATTTAGGGTATGAGTGACTAGTGTCTTTCCTTGCTGACTTATCACTACCAAAATATCCTCTTTGCTGGGAAATTTGTGAATATTCAGCAAAGTTACAGCCTATACTGCAACTTGCCACAAAGTACAACAGTGCTCTCGCCAGCTAGCGATTTTAATACAGGCTGTTTAAATCAGGTCTTAAGAACAGCAAATAACCACTGTTTACTCATCACAAGTTGTACAAATGGAGCATAATCTCCCTTTATGAAAACAATTGATACATCAATTATTGACAAGAACTCAATAGCATTGATCTACCGCCAGGGTTGCCAAGAGGGGGCCCTATCTACAGCCATATTGAATCTCAATGTTGGCACACAAACAGAGGTGGAACCAGGAACTTTCTCACAGGGGGGCTGACTACTCCGATGGGGGACTAAGATACAATTAGCAAGGTAGTAGGACTACTATACAGGCACGGAGCTTGGGGGTCCTGGGGGTCTGGACCCCTGCCCTTTTCAGAAAAAAAACAAAAGTGCCCTTTTTGTAGTGCCCTAAATATCAAAAAGGGTGTTTTCCATAGATTGAAAAGGCGTAGTTTCAAAAGTTTTCTGGGGGCCTCGCCCCAAGCTTTCCTTCATTATCCTCGATACAGATTGCAATGAAGATCATTGGACTTCAGATTAACTATGCCAGTAAACTTTTCACACTATTTCCTCAACTTATGCATCTGCAAAACAATATTCAACGACCGCTATCCTTTTTTCGTGGACTGGACCCTAGAGTACCCTTTTTCGTGGACTGGACCCTAGAGTGCTCTTTTTCGTGGACTGGACCCATGCCTTCGAAAATTCCTAGTTGCACACTTACTATAACTCCGAGGAAAATGTTCATCTTCCAACAGGAAAATACCATGTTAGGACGAAGGGGTATATGGCCGTCTAGTCCACCTCCGGTGTCACCTCTGCACATAAGATATAGAAATAAGAAACTTCTCAAAGAAAATTTCTGTTACAAATTGAAAAAACCTGTGGCAACCAACCTCTTTTCATCCTCTGACACATGGGAATACTGTTCTAGCACTCTCCTTTTCATTTCATCTTCGTTTTTGGAAGACGGTTTTGATACTGTTAGCATTTCTTGTTGTTTATGTATAATATCTAGGATCTTCTCATCTGTGTAGTGCACACTATGGGGCACTAAAAACGGAAAATTAAACGAAATTACTAAGACAGTATGTTTACTACAGCACGAAAAAGTCGTAACATTCTTTTAACGTACTGAAAGCTTTTTTCGTCCGACACTCGCCAGAGAATGAAACGTCGGACAGTGACCGAAAGGATACAAGAAATATACAGCGAGATGCGGTTACATGTCATGGGATGCGTCTAATTGGCCCAAAGAGTGCTTTTTACTAGGGCTCTTCAAGCAAACAATGGCTAATAGGTCCTAATTGGCCACTCTTGGGGCCAATTAGGACTTATCTGGCTATATATTTTGGCTAAACTTTTGATCACCATCAGACGTTTCATACTCTGACAAGTGTCGGACGAATAAAGCTTTCACTATGTCAGAAGAATGATGCCGCTTTCTCGTGCTGTAGTAAAGTTCTGTAGTACCAACAGACTATTTAAGACAGCATGGTCTATATTGGAACATACTACCTATCCATCGCAATGCAAAAAGCTTTTTGCTTCATCATAAAGCAAGGGGAGAAAAAGAAAGAGAAGAAGGGAGGAAGATAAAACAAAGTTCGCCAATTTTGGATTTGAAAGAACAAATTTGCAGGATTCAGGTAAGGAAGATAAATTCAGAAGCTTCAGATTAGATAGAAGGATTCAGGCTCCATAGAATATAAATTCTTGTAATGAGTGATGATTTGTGGGACTAAACTCGTGGACGAGGAAGCAAGATTTGGAAAAGAGTGTGAATGAGTAGAACAGGGGTATCCAAACGTATCAGCTACTCAACAGCGGGTTGGGGCCTAGTACACACTCGAAGTCCAAGTAGAAAAGCCTGGAACTAGGGATGCTGTTCTTAACTGCATCTGGCCTGCGGATTGCAGTTTGGAGACCCTATCACATCATATCATATCATATATCATATATCATATCATATATCATATCATATATCATATCATATATCATATCATATATCATATCATATATCATATCATATCATATCATATCATATCATATCATATCATATCATATCATATCATATCATATCATATCATATATCATATCAGATATTTATACACGAAGCCCTATCAGTTACTAAAGTATAATATAAATGAAAATCTTTGATATTTACATTTGATAAACCAGAAAAACAAAAAGAAGAGTCTAAAAAGTTAGGGATTTACTGGTCTTCCTAGGGATCCTGCTTCGGGAAGGATGCTAATTTTGAAGGAACTCCTTCAGTTTCCTTTACAATGTAGTAATTGTGGGACTTGTTCAAATTGGTAATGGTATGTCATTCCAAATCTTTACTATAGAATAAAAGAAAATATTTTTGGAGAACTCCAGGTTCAGCCTTGGAATGTGCAGATCAACTGATTTCTTGTTGAGTTATTCAACAACTGAGATCTGGGAACAAGTCTCCCTTCTAGACTGTCCGGGCAGAGACTATTCACTATTTTCTAGATCATTAATACTCTGTCAAATTGTATTTTGTTTGCAACTGACAGTCAGTTGCACCTCCATGCATCTTTTAACCAGTTTTCTATTAAAGTTTTTGCTCTATTCTGTAGCCGTTGAAAATGTCGGAGCTTTGTTCTTGATAAATTGCCCCATTGTTCGTCACTGTATCTCAGATGACTTTCAAACAGTGCTTTATACGCCTAATCAAGTTTAGATTGTGTTAAAATATTCTTAATTTTCCCGAGGAATGAGAGGTAAGTGTTAATTTTACTATAGCATTCCTGGGTTCTTGCGAGCAATGCTCGTGGAAGCAAACATAAGAAGGAGAAAGCCGGTAGGTAGAAGTCGACGAGAAAGACTTGAGACATTCAGTGAGGCTTGGGCTATTATCAAGGTGGAAGGTTTTTTTGGGGTAAACTTTGGAGAGAAGAAAGGTAGAGGAGTAAAGAGTACTATCCCCGAAATGGAAGTAGCACTCTAGAGATGGCTAAATTTAGGACTTCCAAAGCTAATTGATGAAAAAACGAGAAAAACTTTAAATATGGGTGGAGAGGAAGCCAATTTTCTCAGATGTACATTCAACGAGAAACTAAATGGGTCATTTTCAGATGAGAATTGGTTAAACTGGATGACTAAGCCTCGCGAACTTCATGTGGTCTGCCGAAAACTAGATTGTCTCCACTCCTGAGTCAAGATTGTCTTCAACCATCTGTTGTCTTCAACTATGGTATAAGAGCTGTGGGCATTTGAAATTAAAAAAAACAATGAACTGAGAAAGTGGACATTGAACAGCAATGGCTTCAATGGACATCGAAAGTTGAGCCAATGGAGGTTAATGATTATCTGAGCTAAGCAAGCATTACAGTGTGCAGAGATACCTTGAAGCATTACGAAGGGATATTCTAAATTGAAAATTAGGGCTTGAGAGGACGAGATTTTCAAGATGAGCTCTATCTGCACAGGGAAGCCGGAGAGAGGGGAGAGGGGAGCAAGCGCCTCTCCTTGCCTTTAATTTGGGGTAGCAGGAGGAGCAAAAGTGTCCTTTTGAAACGCAATGAGTTGCTTTCCAAATGTTGATATGATAAAACGTAGATCAAATAAACTATAAAAAGCAATATTTGATTGGAAGAGGCAATCATTTATGTGATTGTGAGAAAAATATGCCCTGATATTCCCAAAGAAGTGCCTCAAGGGCCGTCCATTTCTAGGCTAGATTTGCTCTCATATGATAGTCAGTGCCCTTTTGCTCCTATTGGCCCCCCTTGGCCCACTATTATTCCAGCCTCCCTTTGTCTGCACATCTGAGCAGATATGGGAACATACCCCACAACTAGAGAAGCAGGAAGGAAATTTTTCGCTTTCAGAGTCAGGGCATTCCCAATGATGTAACTATTTACAGGGTTCGTGCAGGATTTTGACATCTAATTCAAGGAGTTTTCAAGCACTAGCCAAGGCCTAAAATAAACATTGTCAAGGAGCTCTACATTAACATTCACAGCGCATGCGTCAATACACAGGAAGCTCAAATACCAAAAACAAGACATTTCTTGGCATATCATGGGTTTTCTTGTACGATTTTCTTCAAACTTTTCTTGGATATTTCTTTAAAACTATTTTTTGCTTTGTTTACTCATGTGAACTAAGTGGACAGTATCAATTTTCTAGGGAAAATTATCATTTTCAAGGGGTTTCAAATGCCCTTGAAATGACATTTCACATTCCAGCACTTTTCAAGGAGTTCAAGGGCCCGCGTGAGCCCTGTAATTATTACAAGAGGCATTGCCCAGAAGGATAGTGGATACTAATATTAGGAGAAAGAACCTAGATGAACATAGAATATTTTTTGTGAAGAAACCAATCAAGCTATTAATTTTGAACTATTCACTAGACAATACTTCCTAAGATGATGGCATTGGGAGACTAATTCAGATCATTAGTTAAGTAGCAGTGAAGTATTACCTCTGAAGATGAAAAAGAATGTCAACACCCTAGGGGAGGGAGGGATTAGCAATGATGCAGACAAGAGGGGACAGGGGAAGGGGGCGTGTAGCTTTCAGTTGACATCCTTTACAGAGATATTCTTTTTTCAGGACTCCTGTGCTTACCTAGGGCAGGGGGCAGGGCTTCCACCAAGGGTACATCTATCTACATGTATGAGCCTCAACAGGGGTAGATTTTGGTTCTAAAATTCTCTGCTAGAATGAAGATGTTTAGCATATTGCTTTCATAGTCTTAACACAGCAATTTGGGGCCTGGGGGCTTGCCAACAGAAAAATTTTAATGAACCAAGCTATGTACAATGCCAGAAAATGCCCCTTCACAAGAGAGAAGAGATGGTATCAAGGGCACTTCTTGCCACTCCTTCCCCCCAATGTAGGCATCCCATTTCTATTTAGAGAGGCATTCATATGTTATGCAGTTCTTTAATTCTCTTCTAAGCAAAATAAAGTGTTGCAGTGACTACATTTTATGTTTCAGTGCAATGGTGTGTGTGCAGGTGTACAGGACAGATATGTTGAGTTTACAGAACAGAAGGAAGATCACAATTTGTGTCTACACAGACAGGCAGAGGTGGTTGTTAAGCACAAAGTGGACAGGCATGGACAAGAGGAGGTAGGGGGCTGGAAACTGGTGAAATGTGCAGTTGCTCCTTATGAAAAATGCTATGCATAGCTTTTCCATCAAAGACATGTGTTTGATGGAAAAGCATGTCATGTGTTTGTCCGTAGTGACTAATGCACTGCAATCAAGTCATATCAAGCCAAGTCAAGTCAAGCACAATCAATATCATCAAATTAACATCAATAAATGATACCAGAAATAAAATATGTGCAATTGAAGTTTTCAAATGTGAAATGGAATTTCACCACCTTATTATGAGAAATACTTTAAACTTTTGGATCACTGCAAAGGCACACAAGGAAATGATCATATTTTATTGTTCCAAAAGTAACATCTGAAGCAGGTAGAAAAATGCTTGCATTTTTGGGTGCTAAGAGTTTCACCAAACTTCTCAGCAATATAAAGAATGAGTCATAAATGGTTAAATTTAAGATTTTAATGTTGACTTTTAGCATCAAACTTTTCCTTTGAAGTTGATACTGTTTGAGGTTGTTAATTTGTACATAATTTGCTATTAGTTCGTTTAGGTAAACAGGTCCTTGATTGATAGCAGCAAATCCACATTGCGGAACAAGCTAACCTGTATAAATATTGCTATATTATTACTACTATTAAGAGGTTAAATCATAGAAGTACAATGAAGATCAAGTAAAAAAATAATGACCATATTTTACATGGCTTACCAGGTGCTGCATCTATTTTTGTGGCTGACACTTCATTCCACTTCTGTATTATTTCATTGGAGATGTGTGTAACAGGCTCCTCCTGGTGAATATAGAACAAGGTCAAAAAGTTTGGTTTACATGTATACATTGGGTGATGTAAAGCTCTATGGCAAAGAAGAACTCCAGCTCCTGATTTGCTTTCTGACTGGAATGGATAATAACTTATTTACAGCAGAAACATTTGCTAAAGTTAGTTGATGTTGGAAATCTCATGCAATGAAAAAAATTTGTGACAGAGCTTTGGTACATTTGGCTCAGACCAGTTTGGCTGGGTATAAGTACTAGGTAAATCAGGAATGGCATCTGATCTTAAATGCTTCAACCAAACAAAATAAAGTCCTTTCAGAGAGACCTCTCAAGATCAAAAAATAGAGGGGAGCAAACAAGCAAAATAACAGTATCATCTGTAATGTTCTACATTATTAAGAATTATCATCTGATTGAACTGCTTACTATCTGTTCACTATAATCAGTTTTTGACTACCAAAGATATGAAGTTGTGAATCAGTGACTCAAGAAAGGATTAGCTTTCATCATTGAATAATTACTCTAGTTTTATAGAAATCTTGTTTAGGTAAATGGCAGTTACTATGAACATGGCAAATTCTATTTAAAATATGAGAAAACACTGATTTATATCCACTTAAACTTTTTTAATATTGAGCAGAAACTGGGAGGACAGCTTGGTAAGAAACAGAATATTATGTTGAAATCTAGAAAGCATAGGAACCAGCAGAAGAAAAAATTAGAGTGAAGTGAATGCTCTTCAGTACCAAAGGTTGATGGTGCAAGGTGGCAAAAAAAGGCTGACCAAGCATGGATAGTAAGGTAGGGTGCCTAGAAGAATATTGGAGTCATGTCTGAATATTAGAATCATGTCTGACAATTAGGTTCCAGACATAGTGACAATGTAGTTGCAAAAGACAATGGTAAGGGTGGAAATGTTGCATAGAACCATTGAAAGAGTGGCATGATATTTTCCCATGTGCTAAGAATCAGAAACTAGCACAACATTGTCAGAAGATAATGGCTTCCAAACTGGGGCATGCAGTCTCGTAGGAGTGCAATTTGTAGAGCTAAATATAAAGACTTCTAAGCCCTTTCTTGTGCAAGGCTGCAAGGCATGTAACCATGGCAAATTTCTACTTCCAAAACCCATTAAAACATATTTGTACATCATATCTATCTATTCCGCCAGGCAGCTTTAATATAAGAAAGCATGCTATAAAGAAGCTGTCATGCAAACAATTTAACAGTTGTGAACCATTGTCATAACATACAAATTCATGGTGATGACTAAAGTAATAGAAAAAGTCTAGACAAACTGCAGCATGAATGATGTAGATAGAAGCATGACATAATGTACATAAGTACTTTTGAAGAGACTCAATTTGGAGCTGTTTTTTGAATCAATAACTTGTGCTCAATGGAAATATGGGGTCCTCTGTGAACAAAGTGGGCAGAAAAATCGAGGGTCTGACAATAATAATAATACTTATTATTATAATTTATTTAATTAAGGTTGGCATGATAAAGATAGTTAAAAACAAATTAAGGCCAACCATCTAACAAAAAGTTGAAACTGAAAAATACTATTTAATTGGCCTATAACAATCCTTAATAATCTACATAAATTTTACACAACCTACAGTTTCAATTACTGTATTGATGTTTTTTCTCTCCATCTTAACTTCAGTCAAGGTATGAGATTCTTTTATTTCTAATGGCAACAATTGCTAAGATTATCATTCATTGAAAATTTCTACTGTTCTTGCCATACTAGGCCATCAGACCTTGACACTCTGCACTTAAGAGGCCCTAAAAGCCTTGAGGCCATAGGGAACTTTGCCCTTTCTCTCCCTTCTTGGTGGCTCTCCCTCTGCTTGATGTTCACATCCAAACTAAAATTCACTAAATAACAAACTAATGGGGAGCAGCTAATGACTAACAGAGTCCTGTCAAGTAATTTCATTAGGTGTCTATGTAAAATATGTTGTGTTCGCGTCCTAATCAGCTCTCGCAACGAGTTGGCCAGTACAAAGTTTTCTCTGGTTTTTCAACATCATAAAAATCCAACTATTCCAATTGGTTATTTCACGTAGCAGCCATTCAAAAAGTGCATACTTTCAGGTGCCAAATAAACATCTCCCCCACTTCTTAATTTTCAAATTTTTTCCAGCCCCCCAGACCTTAGTAGGATCCCCTATTTATTAATTTAAGGAAATTGACTTTTTTCACAAACCTCTCATTGCATTTTCCTTCTTTCTTAGTACTATTTATGTCCAATTTCCAAGGCAAAATAGCATGCTCCTGTATATATTTTAGTTTTATGCTCTATGGCAACCTGTTTTTGTTCTTTCCATCCTTGTACAATCATTTAAAGCCATTGTTCAAATTCTGATACCCGTTTAATTTGAACTCCCCATTTATTAAATTTCAGAATTTTGTCTGACCCCCTATTTTATTAGGACCCCCCTGAAAGGGTTGGTTAACCCAAACAGCATACAAAACTTACAATGGGAGGGGTGCTCTTCAAAGAGCGTATGCACGCCTATTAAATTTTCAAAGCTTGTGTTTTCACAACTTTACTTAACTTTCTTTTTTGTTTCCTGATATTACTCTTATGTATGCCATCATCAGGCCTACTTATCACTTGGCCAAATCAATTGACTGTATGTTTTCACCTCCCCATCTCTATGCTTTCACTATTAGCCAGAACGACCTGGAACCACAACAATCCATTACATTGACCAACTTCGACTTCGGCTTCCAAAATGCATGGGGGTAGCTTGAAGACACGTGTTCATGGAGTAAACACAACGGTTTTTCGTTATCTCCTTCACAAAGGCTCCCCATACAATTTAGGGGTGTTGTTGATGTTGGTTAGCTATAAATCAGCTACAAAGATGTACAAATGAAAGCAAACTAAGCGTCCACATGTTTACTGTTTACTTGTGGAAACGTTCTAAATTTTTCTTGTCATTTCAAAAAAAAACTTGAAAATTTTTCCGACTTTCCAACTCGGGATTTTGCTGAAAAACAGAGTCGGTCGGGCGACACGAACGCAACATATTTTCGATGGTCGCCTTATTAGGGTTGGATATGAGGAAGAGTAGGGGTGTGATATCCCTGAAAAATTATCAGCTGGATTTTCCTTTCTGAGGCAAAATGAAGTTCTATTATATGTATCAATAAATGATTGCAGAGACACTTAATTCACTGCATACTCTCCCACAACCAAAATTTCAACGTGCATCCTGCTCATTGGTAAGTCCTTACTGGTCAATTTCATAATGGTAGACATGGAGGAGGTACAAAACTGCATTAGCGCCAGTCCTTACTCCCACAAAATTCTGTCTGTCCCTCCTGAGTAAAAACATTCATAGGCTACTGCTTTACAACCTGAAAATCGTGAAAAGTGGTGTTCTAAAACATTCGATAAATAGGCTTTTCAGAAGAAATGCACTAAAGAACTCTTATCCAACATATGGAAACAGAAGTGGAAAGGATATAGGTCCAAGGAGTGCTCAATGTACTTACTGTTGCACCTTGCAAAATATTATCAATGGTTTCAACCTTCTCCTCTGAAGTTGAGTCTTCTTCTAGAACACCTTTGAGATAATCTAGAAAAACATCTTCATCCAACTGCAATGATCTCAACTTCTCGCTGAGCCAACTATCGTACGTACCTTCTGCCATTTTGCTACTTTTTTTCAACCTCGTTTTCACATCACAGAATTTCCTGCTCACATTTTCAATCATACTCAGCTCGAGATAAATAGCCATGCAAATAGGGGGTGGGGGTGGGGGCATATAACATATTCAACTTGAAGTGCAACTCTAAAAATAGGCACAAAAATGGATTACGCTCAACTAGCATCAATCTCAGATTCCTGTACTCGACTGTAGAATCAGGGGGTGGCGCTCGGGGAGGGCTAGGGGCTATATCACCCTAATTGGAGCATGCTAGCCCCCCGTCGGAAGGTGAAGAGTTGTTAGGAGATATAGCACCCTGCTAAACGTAACTGGCTTTTGAGAGTGACAACAAAACATGAACTGAGAGACAGAAGAATACTTACTTTTTCGACGAGCCTCAATATTCTTAAATTGCTTAGTTTTGGCTCTGAATTATTCTTAAATTATTCTTAAATGTAGCTTCACCTGAACATGAAAGGAATATATTCAATATTCAGATCTTTGATGTCTTACTTAGATCTTGCATTAATAGTGCAAAATTTAATCTAAAAGTAGTAGTATAACGTTCATACACAAAGTTCTAAATCTTGATGAAGCTTGAGCCTTGTATTTCCTTAAATTATCCTTAAGTCTCAGCGATTCTGAGACTCCATGCTCTTACAACTTTTGCAAGGACCAAAAATGCTTTAGGCATTGCAATACAATAGCAGTCTCTAAATGACTATTTTATGTTGAATGTGCTATTGTGAACTGCTTTGTTAGTATGCAAGCTGTTCGTAATTTACGCTGTATATATATATATGTACATCAATTATCCGGAATTAAAACAGATATTGACAGAAACTAATCATATGGCAATGCATTTTGGGTAAGTTACAAACTCTTGAGGCCGGAGCTTGGCGGGTTCTGTTTGAAAAAAATTGATTTGCTGCAGGTGGTTGGCATTCAAATATTCGACATCAAGCATCTACTTTTGAGCATCCTGAATAATATACACAATGCTTACATATCGCTATGTAGATGGGAAGTATTGTTTCGTGTTTTCTACTGTATGAGATACCAGAAGCCTGCTAAAACAACATAGAATATGGAATCGGTTACTGGATGTCTGGATAGGCCCAACGCCTTTCAAAAAATAGCGTCTGTGCAAGGTAATGCAGAGTTGTTGCCGCGACCTTGCAGCATGCCAAATTTTGACAGAAAAGTCGACGATGGTGTTAAAAGAGGAATACAAACTTTACCATTGAAAAGATCTGCTAAGCGTGGCCTTGTAAGTATTTTTGAATTCTTCCTATGTTTTGGAAGACTGAAGCAGTCCCCATTTGTTTGTTTTTGAAAAAGAGCTCGTAGCAGTATTAGTTTAGTAGTTCGGTTGCTAGGGAAGGTTAGTTTGTTGTCGTATTTTAAAAATAGATTAATCATGACAGATGTAAACCATAAGCTTTGTTAAAAACAAAAAGCACTTACAGATTGTAAATTGGTATACATCAGCTGGGTTGGGTTTTGATAAACACTTCGGAGAAGTATGAAAAATGCCAGCTTGCTCGAGAGGTGTAAACAATGTTTTTTTGCGTGATTAATTTATGTTACTTTGGATATCGTGTAGTCCGCTTTTAAAATTATCATGAATTGTTTGAACATATTAGATATTCCTATGAAATCTCTCAATCTTATTACAAAATTACAAGGCATAGTCGAACTAGGCTAGGTTATAATTAAGGTTCACTTCATCGTTTATCAATAATTCATCCATAAAGCCTCATTCGAAATACCTCTTTTGTTCAGGATTAAAATTCTGTGTCCAATATCGCCTTTCAACTTGAAATTCAAGAAAATCAAAGGTCACTTTGGTTTCCAGCATCCCCATAAAGATATGCCAATCGATTTAGCTAATCCAATTAAATCATAATTTTTACGCAAGTAATATATTATTCAAACCTTTCTACCACTAAATACAGTAGTAAGAATTTTTGGGTGTTTGTTCTTTAGTCCTGTAAAATACACTGTTTTATTTATATGAGTAAAGGCTATAGGAATATTAAATCACTGAAATTTAAGACTAAGTTAACTATAATGCATGGCTCCAGCTTCATCAAGACTTAGATTTTTCTGCATTTGAGTTACAATTCTGGTTTTAGATTATCTTTTGCACTTTCTGTAATATATTTATTGTTCTACAAAAATTGCTTTGTTTTTTGTCATGAAGTAGAACATCAGCAAAGGTTTGTAATATATATATATAT
>WIPJ01067655.1:354235-405157 GCA_018155075.1 Cassiopea andromeda
TATATATATATATATATATATATATATATATATATATATATATATATATATATTCTTTGATTTATGGGTGAAGTTACACCTTGGGCTCTCATAAATAGATTAGGACTAATCTAACACTCAAAACCTACAAATTTGAGAATATTGAGGCCCAGCAAAGAATAGATTTTATTATGAAAAAGAAGTGTACTTTGCATTAAAAGGTGACTGTATTTACATTAAAGTGTAGGCTGAATCAGGTTTTGTTATTGTCATAGTTGCAAAAAGACTAATAATTTCCTTAAAATCCATGTTTGAATCACAATATAAATTTCAACAGATATTATAAATTTTCAACCTGCCCCCCTTGTATAAGCCATCTCCAAAATTAGCCCACACCTAATTACAAATGTGTTTGTTAAGTCCCCCCTTGAATAAAACTGATCAAATCATCCAAAAACTGAACAAGCCTATAGGGAGCTAATTCTTGGATTTAAGGTATAAGGAGTAACTTCATCAGCTCTCAATTTTCAGGTTACAGCTCCCTGCCTATGTGCAAGGGTGCCAAGAGATATCAGAAACCCAAAGAGAAAAGAGAAACAAGAGACCATGTCCAAGTATAGAAAACAGGAGAATAGGGGATCGGAGTACCATACCCAGAAAGCTACTACTAATTTTACTTTGTGAGGCCCCTTAAGGGCTTGGAATTATAAAGCCCCTAGATCTATAGGCTCTGGGGAAATTTCCTCCCTGCCCCCCTTTTTGCAGATCTACCCATACACCAATAAAATCTCAGTATTTTGTTTTAAAATTGCTTTATCATGTTGGTTTTAGCAGGACTTATACAAACCATGGAAATCCATGTCCTCAAGCCAAGGTTTATTTGGCAATGCTTCACCCACTTTTGGAACACCATCATACCCAACACACCTTGATATGATAAGAGGTTCAGAAGCTGGACTTAGTACCTCAGATGTCTCAAGTCATTCTGCTCGAGAAACTAACAATAACCTACTGGATTCTCTCATCAAAGATACAAAATCTGGATTATACATCACGAGTCAAAAAGATGGAGAACTTTCTTCATCTACAAGTAAGTTTTTATTTGGTGCATTTTTTGGCTTGAGAAGCAACAGAGGTAACTGGTATTTACCACCAAGCTTAAATATTATTTGGGAGATACTAGAAAAGCATTATATTTGCATATTGCTTGGTATTGTCTTGAGAAAAGGTGGTTTATTGCGCTGTGGCAGGAAGGGTATGACTATATCTGCTAAGAAAGCTAAAGGTATGATAGGAAGAGCTTCAAGTAGGATATATAGCAGTCTTGTAACTAGTGACAAGATTTGCTGTTGCTAGAAAGGAAGATATTTTCAAGCATTGGTCATCATAGCCAATCCAATATAACCTGCAGGTTTTCAATGAAATATACAAAATGTCTAATCAATGTGTTATGTTTTCTCTACAGAAAACCTGGGTGAATCTCTCCACAGTTTCAACTTTGCACCAGGTTTTTCCAGAGGTACTTTTGCATCCAGCCCAGTGCCTGGCCGGAACTCCTCATTGAATGCTTCTTGGCAATTTTATAATTTTATTGGTGGAGCTGAAACCAGTACTGTTTTACCAACAACCACAAGAAGTCCAGTATGTTGTCGTTTTTCTTCTGAAATATATGTGTATTTAGATGAAACTGGTGTTATTATTTCCTTGCTTTATTTAACCTCTGTATTGATGTATTGTGTTTGTGTGTCTTTATGTGTGCCTGTGTTGGTTTTTGTGTGTGTCTGTGTTATTGTCAATACCTGTGCCTGTTATGGTCTGTCTGCCTGTGCCTGTGTTAGTGTCAATGTGTGTGTATCTGTGTTAGTTTCAATATAGGTGTGTCTGCATTGTTCTGTGTTAGTACTAATGTGTCTGTGTTCGTCTGTGTGTCTGTTTGTGTCAATGCATGTGTCTGTCAGTGTTAATATGTGTTTTTGTGTCTGTGGTAGTGTCAATGCATGTGTCATTGTGTGTTAGTCGACCTATGTGTCTGTATGTGTGTCTTTGTACTAATGAGCATCACACATTTAACAAAATGTTTTAAAGAACATATGGATATAAAGAGAAAAGCTCAACTCACAAGACTTTTCGTTTCACTTCAACAGTACAGTTCAGATTTTTAAAGCACTTCAATTTAAAAATGTGCCTCTCATGAATGAATACTGTTCACGAGAGAGCCATTCCAAATTAGGTACCCTGAGCCCTAAGTCAAGGAAATACGGTGTTGTGAAACTGTGTTTGCAGGATGATGGTTAAAAGTACTGGTCGTTTTTTTTCTTTTCACCTTCGTAAAATACTTTAATAGTTTTGGTGCTGTTGATTATGATGTTATATACTAGAATCCAGAGCCTTCCTACGGCTGCCACTCCTGTACGTAAAACCTTCCTCACTATACAGTATCGAAATGATGCATCCATCCATGTTGCCCCTCCATTTCGCTCAAGTCAAATCGCCTCAATCGCACGCATCAAGATTGTCCTCAAGTCAAATTTTTATACAATAATTGAGGAAGGCTCGATAATTATCGGGTTTTCCTCAATACTGTCATACACATAAAAACCTTCCTTCGGCTCACAGCCGCGGAGCCATGACTTTTTATGGATTCTGTTAAATACATAAAATTCTATGTACAATTTCAGACCTGTGATTTTTTCGCGTAGGCACAGCCATGTAGCGCTCTATTCAAGCCCTACCTGTAGCCATATTTCAAATGGACTTTCACAGTAAACGTTCTTGAACTTATGATCTCTACTCTCCGACTATGAAACTGTTTTACGGTTTAGTTTTTGTTACTTTGATAATTGTTTAGCCACTCTGTGCATTACTTCTCAGAACAAAGCAATTCTAACAATTGATGGAAGGACATCCGAAATTCTTGTTGCAAATGAAATTGCTGGGAAATTGTTCGGCTACCTCAATGGTGAACTTGCCGGGATGAAAATATCGGAGCTGTTTACGATGAAGGATGGATTCAAACAGAACGCTTTGCTAGAACAACATATTGACACTGAGGGAAATATTGTCATGATTTCTGGTAAAGTGGTAAGTTGTTTCTACAACCAATTTCATGTAATGGATAAGTATTGTTGAAGGGGGTAAATTCTAGAATATGCCAGGGCTGTGGTCAGCTGAAATAGAAGGAAGCAGCGGAGCCTAGGCGCCGGCGAAGCTGCAGAAGCCAGTCTTGCTGATCTGCAAGGCTATGTAGATTCATCTGTATATAATGTTACCTGATTTTTTGAGGGGGGAGCCCTCCATGCCCCCAACATCTGCGAGTCTGAACTTGCAAGTGCAGAAATGCATAGCAGTTCCAGGAGGAAGCATAAACACTCTTTTACGGTTGAATCTACTAAGCGTAGAGGCCTCTGCAAGCGATAAGGTATTTGGCCAAACATTTGATGCTTGATGCTGATGCTTGCGAAGTGTGCAAACGAATCTGACCTTTCACCATAGGCGCCGACTACGTAGGGTCTTGGGGGCTCGATCCACCCATGGGCAATGCTGTAGAAGGGCTGAACCCCCCTTTTGAAATATTGGAAAGAAAATGTACATCTGTTCCTCTTGTTTGAATAGTTTTTTCTTTTGTTATCTTCTGTAAAATATATTATATAATATATAATTACAAAGTGTGTTTATGGTAGGCAATGTTCCAAGTTTTCTGATTTGAGCCCCCACTCCCTTGGGAAAATCAAAAGTCGACGCCTATGCATTTCACCTAACATGATACCGAATCAAATCTTAGACCAAATGCTACATCTCTCAGTTGGTCATTCGAAATACACATTTGCAATTACAGAGCAAAAATGGGCAAGAATTCTTGAAGTTCATGGAGGTGGCAAGCGAGTTTCTAGTCTATGTAAAGATGAGCACAGCCTTCAGTTCTAGCATCCTTCTTAACTTGTTATTCATCAAGTCCTTTATTCCAGCCGTCATCATAAATTGGTTTCTTCCTTAAAATGGGTTCAAGTGAAGGTGTTCTGCACCCCACAATAATGAAGTCTTTTCTTTGAAAGTAAGTGGTTTGTAAACAGTAGTGCTCAAAATGCTATGAAAGTTCTATACTGGATTTATAGAAATTCGGTAGACTCCTTGTATTCTCGCATTTTAGAAGAAACTTCTTATTTCCCATAATTCCTTGGGGGGAGAGTTTTTTAACTAACAGATTTATTTAGGAAGTGGTTTGCTTTTTGTAGAAGAAACGCACAAAAACTACTCCTTAAAAATTTTCTTTTGGCCCGTAATATCTCCTCAAAAAGTCCTTAAATTGTATCGGCTCACCAAAGCATGAACACTTTCTTACAAAAATAAAAAAAAACCAAACGTGTATCTTGAAGTACGCTTTTTGGCCCTGGGACTGAACTTGTTCACGATTCCAGCATTAAAACTTTCTTCACAACTGTCTAACTAAGAATCTTAACAAATACCTTTGAGTTCTAATGTCTTCCGCATGCACATTAATGGAAAGTGAAATAGCTCTATGTACGTTTAAAATAATGATAAATCTTAGTAAATAATGGAAGTTACACTTTTGGAGAGCAACTAACTTAACATACGCAACTTCGTATACACAGATAATGCTTCGGCCTCAAATATCCAGTACTAAATTTTCCTAACTTGTTTGGCAGTCGAGTACTCCTTTCTTCAATTGTTATTCTTATTAAAAGCCGTGTCTTTTAACAGTATTTTCTGCTCTTTTCTACATCTTAGGTTGAAGCTGTTGATCGCAATAAAGTCGTTTTCCCAGTATCAATTTGGATGAAGCGAATACACTCTGATGGTGATCCAAGGTGTGTAGCTGTTATAGAGCCAGTGCAAAGAGCTGTCGGATCGTTCTTGTTCAATGCTGAGGTAAAGCCACTCTTGGCGTTGCGTTTGTCTTTTGTAGCCTATAAAATGTGTTGAGCACAGATTTAGGCCAATTGTTGTATGTAGGAATAGAAGAAGTAAAAAATAACGTTTGGTTAGTGTTATTTTATAGAGTCTAGGAGTAAGAATATAAAATAGTAAAAAAGGTGTGAGTAAATACGAAAAGAAAAACAGTGACAGAGGTGGGATTCGAACCCACGCCTCCGGAGAGACTAGAGCCTAAATCTAGCGCCTTAGACCACTCGGCCACTCTGCCAGCTGATCTCTGAACTGATGTTATGTGATATGATTTTGTTTTCAGGGTACTATCATTGATTGTGATTCACAATTTGCTCTTCTCCATGGTTTTCCCAGTCCAGAGGACATTATTGGCACATCTGTTCTCAATCTGATACCTGCCTTTATGTTGCCGATTCCCGGACACGATATCGGACGGGTAGGTGAAATTTTTCTTGATTTTCAGCCGGAGATCAATCTTATATATAACTCTTTGGCAACAAAGGTGAAAATTCGCCTGAAAATCAACAGAAATATATTCAATTCTTTGTCAATGTGACAATTCATCATAGAAACAAAGCAACAACATAACAGAGTAATAGAGTTAGTATTTACATTTATAGAACTTAATCTAAATAGAACTTAAGTAAACAAAATATCGAAGCCTTTTTTGAAGTTTGGATCTGGCGTTATTCCTACATTGTTAATAAATTTTACCGAACTTGAGATTTATTGTCCTTATACTTATATAAAAAATCATGTAACTCAGGGCCTTCTGACTTTTTTAGTAACACTGTATGTTATAATTTCGTATATCAATATTTTTCTTCAATATTTTTGTACAAAAATTCTCGAAGCTGTTAATTTTTCTCAGGTTAACAAGGAAAGTACATTTCATGCCTGTTTGTTAGCGGAAAACTTCTGCATCGTTTTATAAACATAAATTTTACGACAAGGCTTCAAATTCAACCTTGTTCTTAATGCGTTTTTAATTTTCCACCAAATTTCAGGCTCGTGTTCTTGTAAAATTGTTCTTACTAAAAAAGAATGTAAGGGATTTTAAAAAGTAGGCCTTGAACTATGGTTCCTATAAAAAACATGTATTCATCAAACTTTCAAATGCTATTTCCCTGACGTTACATTCAGAATTTATTACAATTTGGAAAAGTTTAGGATGCTATGAATCTTATTAGACAAGAAAAGATCAAGTCACCTCCTTACGTTTTCTCCCAATTATCAACTTGCTTGCAGAGTTTTTTGTATGCCAGCATGATTAAAAAGTTATTCAAACATGGGATCGTATTATGAAATAGTAATAATTTAAGTGATAGCGATGGCAAGTTTGTTTTCATTTTGTTATCTGTTATTTTTTTCAAACTTCATGGTGATAATTTAAGCGATAGCAATGATGAATGTGTTTTTATTTCGTTATCATTAGTTTTCAAACTTCATATGATCATTTATTATATGGTGCGCATACATGAAATAAATATGTTTTATTTTTTCAAACTTCTTTCTACTGTAGTATAGATTTATTTTTCTCAATAAAGGGCCGACTGTAAGTGATTACTAGTTATAATTAGCAAGAATTTCAATGTAAGGAATTAAAATCCTTACAAATAGTATGTTATTCCGTCAGGCAGCAGACAACCGAGTGTGTGAGGATTTCTTCAACCCTCTGAATCACGCAATAATTCATAATTTTTTACAGAATGCTTCAATATTCTTAAATTTTTCTGGTTTTGAGCATAAGATTATTCTTAAATTGTTCTTAAGTTTGAAAGGTGTAACTTTGTCTGGAAATGAAAGGAATTTATTCAAATCTTTGCTAATGTCTTAATTAATCATAAAGGAAATAGGATAAAAATAATGAATATTCTATCGATATTCCACATGTTAACTTACAAACTGTACTACAACTGGAATACACAAAGATTCTAGGTCTTTGCAAAGCTTGAGCCTTGCATTATTCTGAAATTATTCTTAAACATCAGCGATTCTGAGCCGTAATATTCTTATAAATTTTATTCTTGTAAAAAAGAAACTTTATTACTAACAAAGAATATATCAACATAAAATTTGTTTGCAACTGTATTTGCTGTCTTGGTATATTTCAAATATGCTTTGTAAGAGGCATTGACAATCATGAAGTCATAAATCAAGCTCAATATTTCGAAGCTATCTATAATAAAGCTGCCTATTGTATATGTTGCACTATTAACAAACCGTGGTGTCACCTGGAACTCCTAAGCTATCAACACATCGTGTTTTCATAAGAGATCTGTCTCTAGGCCTAGTGGTAAATTTTCATAATTTTGGCAGCATTTTAGTCCCAAAAGTTTCTTGGGGGTTTCTTAGTTTAACGAACAAAATTACTGTGAAAACGTAGACAGAAAGTGGATGTAGTAAATTATTGGTATTGTAACAGACAAAATGCGATATTGCGGGTTAAAGTTTAAAGCAAAGTTATACCCACATCTATGTTAGTTCAACTTTGCGTTGAACCAGGTAGCAGTTCCAATGTATAATTTGTCTAGAGTTTCTAACTCCTTCTTTTTTGCTCGAAATGTTTCATTAATTTTGGGTTCTTTAGTATTAGGTTGCTTATAAAGCGGATTACACATTGTGTATCTTTGTGTTAATTTTTCATGTATCAATGCCATGTTTAATATACAGTTTATTTGTTAGAACATTGAATAAGCCAAGTGTTAAATGACCAGGTTTAGTAGTACGTTCATGAAATAGAATTGTTAAAATGTTAAAAATATGCATTTGTTCTTGCTAACAGGCAGTAAAGAAGCAGACAGCTACTGGTAAAACGCGAGACAACATTCGTTTTCCCGTCAGCATCCAGATATCCGAGTACGATAAAGAATTCCATGAGTTGTACCTCCGCAGAGGCAATCCCGATGAGCTACAGTTCTGCAAGTTCATGTACGTGGGGAAAATTTGGGTTTTTTCCAATATCAGTGGTTTGATCAGTGTTTTCCCGAATGGAGCGATTCACAGCTGTAATGACAATTTTTCACGAATGTTTTTTGGGTACTCGGATTCAGAACTTCTTGGCAAGGTAAGATGAGTACATCTTTTCCATAGATTATACTAGTTTGTAGCTACGAAGCATCTCACATAGTGACTGATTCTTGTATTTTCTACTGCTAGCTGTTAGCTGCTCTATGTGTATATGTAGAGCAGCTGCTCTATCTATACACATTAACAACGCATTTCACATTCATCTCCTTCACTCCGCTCAACAAAGTTATTAACTCTATCTGTCGAAGACTACCACGTCAGAAGCTACGTTTAAAGAAAAATCTCAATACAAGTTTATGTATTTGAAACGCTCGGCTCAGGACGTAGTAGTTATAGTTTATTGCTTTTTGATTCGATGCTAATTGTATAGTTTCTTAAATATTGCTTAATTCTATGGACCAGCTAACAATATGCCGCTGTTATATTCATTGTTCTTCTATTTATCGTTCAGTTGTTTTAGTCATCGTTACATTGTTTTTTTAATTGTTCCATTATTCTATTCATTGCTCCATCGTTCTATTCATTGTTCCATCGTCCTCTTCATTGTTCCATTGTCCTATTCATTGTTCCATCGTCCTATTCATTGTTCCATTGTCCTATTCATTGTTCCATTGTCCTATTCATTGTTCCATTGTCCTATTCATTGTTCCATTGCTCTATTTATTGCTCTATTGTTCCATTCATTGTGCTATTGAAACCTGCCCGTAGTGGTCCGCCAAGGGACAGAGGTGATCGGAGTCCAAAATTGTTGACTCTGAACCCAATCCTGCTCCAAAAATTTAACTCCTGATCCTGCTCCTGTTGTATTGCATATTTTAAACTACGACTCCTGTTTAACTCCTGTTTAACTCCTGTTTGATTGGAGCTTTTTTTGACTATAAGTACAAGCCGATCAAGAAAAGCCAGAATGTAGTTTGATCAAAATTGAAAATTCAGCTAATTGTACTTCGGATTTTTGAAAGCTCAACATCTAAATAAACGACGACAGCTTAAAATACGCAGTAAAAAGTGTCTAAGTTGTCTGAAGCAATTTGTCAAAACATTATATGAAGTAATCTGCTCTCAAAATTTGTCCAACGGCTTCCCCATCACTGAAGTCTGAATGATCACACTGGTTCACAATCGCAAAAGAAAAGAGGCGGGGTTGTGATTTGTGAATTCTGAATAATCATCAAATTGGTGGATGCCGACTCGTGCTACCAGACGTAGGCCACAAAACTGGAACTGTTACAATGATTGAATTATGATGTTATTACGTAGCCAGAGATATCACGTTAAATTAAGTTTTGCTTACTTTTTCATAACTTGCATCGACTTCTGCTCCGGCTGTTGATCACCTCTGCCAAGGGACTGACCAATTGTGGCCTCTTATAGAAGGTAGCCCTTCTGTATATGTATACTTGTAAATAAATTCATGGCAAGGCCTGTTTAACTGATGACTTTATGACAGGTGACCCTTCCATAGAGGTGGCCGCTAGAGCAAGTTTCACTGTAGTAGTAATCGTTGTTTTGCCAAGGTTTTTTATCGTAAAGGTAGAAATTATTGTTGTTGTCAGGTGATATTAAAGCAGGTACGTTAAGTAACATTCAATAATTACGTAAAATCCTAATTACGCCCACTTTGACCACCCACCCACCCCTTGTAACGCATCGTAGCAAATCTTATACCACCCACTCCCGTTGTTTTGTAACATTTCGACTCTTGAGACGATACCACCCCTCTATCAATGTTTTCATCATTTGCTCATTTTTCATAGTACATACTACCGTCATACAGGATATAATAACTCAATCCATATATATATATATATATATATATATATATATATATATTTATATATATATACATATATATATACATATATATATATATATATTTATATATATATATACATATATATATACATATATATATATATACACATATATACACACAAATAGCGTTTGATTTTAAGCTCAACGTTGATGTAGTTGCATGATCTCAGTTACATAGCAAAAGAGTTATGACCCCCATGCCTCCCTATATTTTTTGTAACAATTCACAACAAAATGACCATGCCCCCACGCCTCAGGCTCTACCTAATTTTTGAAAAGCACCTTATTTAATTTGAAACAAACAATTTGTCAAGCAGGACTCATCACAAATAAGACATGAAAGATCTTTTGTCTAGAAGTACTGTTCACATTTTTGCCAAAGTTATAAAAAATTCAGAAAGCAATAAAGAGTAAATGTAGCAAAAACTGCTATAAAAGTAAGACCCTCCTTGCAAAACGTTTCGTGCGATGTCATTGAAGAGTCCTATTTACATATTTCAGGACCTGACAGATCTGATTCCGCTGTTTTACGATTACGTGGATCTTGCAGAAGACAGGAGCTTAAAGATACCATCAATCAGTGACGATGGCGATGTCCAGTTGGATCCAAAACGATACACAGCAATGTCAGGTTTTGCAATTTCAAGTCAGGCCGACTCCTGTTCAGGTAACTAATATTTTTCTTTTTTTTATGCAAGTGTTTAGATATAGCAACAATATCATTTGGACTTCACGAACACAATAGCACTTTACCATACTACCAGGACGATACCACAGAGTGCCAGATATGACAACTCCGCAATCATTGACATTAAGAACATGTATCTACACAACACTTGAATATACAGCTACTACAAACATAAAAAAAGTAATTAACATAGATTTGTTTCCTTTTGTTCGTGAGGCTAACTTAGGGCAGTCAGATCAATAGCCACATGGTTGCCACAGAGCTTGAAAAACCTGGTAAAATGTCCATTTTTTTACAAAAAGTCAATGGAAAAGTCTAGGGAAAATGTTGAAAAAAGGACATAAGTCAAGGAAAAGTAAGGGAATTATTTTTTGGTTACTGTAGATAGTCAACGTCCTTGCAGTAAAATGGGTGTTGCCACTATAGGCGTGGCTCTTATTACGTGTAGTACTAAGAGCCACTAAAATCTCTCGGCTGGCACTAACCCTTTGGTCAGAGAAAGGTCAATGAATTTTGCTGTTCTTTGTCTGGTTTGCAATCTGCTGTAACTCACCACCGTCACCCATATGTAACATCGTTATTTTCAATAGTAGTAGAAGATACTATTTCAAACCAACTTTTACAAGAAGAGCCAAGTAACTATACAATATATAAATACTGATAGTATACAATATACAGTATACAGTTTACAATATACAATATAAATTACAATTTAGCGGCAAATCCTGCAATTGCATTCATTTCCAGACAAATATTTTATCGTATTTTTGATAGCGAGAAGTGTTGGTTCATTTCTGACACTGTCATCCAGGGTTTTCCAGGGGAAAATTCCCCTAAAACAAAGTGATTCTAAGGAAAAAGCTAATAGTCGCCTACTGAACTTGCAGTGTTAAACCCTGCTTATGCGGTGCTTTTCAGTTGTAGAAGAACTTACTAGAGAAGAATTGCAACGCAACTTATTCGAAAATAGAATGCTATTGTCTGTTCGTGTTCTTTTGGCTTCCACCTTCTCGATGCTAGGAATTTATTCCTCTCAATACAACAAAATACTTTGTTGTTGAGTATTGTTTGTCGTTGAATGTTTCAGATATTGAAAGCCTTGGAGATAGTTGTGGTTATTTGCGTGATTCGAAAGAGGAAGCTGAAGCCGTGCATTCCAACCAAACAACAGCCTCTTCATTAACAATTCTCAGTGACGCTTCGAGTAAGTGAATTTTTTAAACGAAAGTGCACTGTGGTGCAAGGCCTTTAATTTCATGATGCGGATAAACCTCTCACCTTTTATTTTAATCTTTCAGTTTTCTATTCTATAGTCTAATTTCCAAAATACTACATGACATTAGTTTTGAAATGCGTTCTTGAAACATCGTACAATATCAGTTAAGGACACCTATAAATTGCATTGTTTTTAAAGGCGTCCTGATGAGTCAGATTCTATGTTTTTATTTCAAATTAGCGATGCTTTAAAGATAATTAGGCAGCATTTTAAATATCTAAGTGATAAGCTTGGTATCACACCTGTTTTCCCTTGACTATTGTTTGAAATTCTAAGGCTTTAAAACTTTGTTTCAGACAAGACATCTGGTGCGAAATCCATGAGCGACTCGAGCGCTTCGAGTAATTCCTATTTAACACCTAGAGGCAATGAAGACTGCAACGAATTCCTAAAAGACTCCAACAGACACATGAGTGAAAAAGCTGAGGAAAAGCGGGGCTATTTAGGAGCTGGAAATCTAAGTGATGAAGTTCCAGAGGTGAAGAATCATGCAAAAGAAGATGCTGGACGAAAAACAGAAGATAGTGATGTAGTCAGTAGCAAAGAATCGCCAACAACAAGCACTGGCTCATGCGACAAAAGTTGCTGTTCGTCAGAGAAGAAGCAGGTGGAAAAAACAGCAAAAGAAGCTCTATGTGACGAAGAGAGACGGAGCAAAGAAGATGAAACTACGAATTCACCAGCTACCGAAAAATCTAAGCTAAGCGTAGATGAAAATTCACTAGATGATGACAGTGATGAACACACTCCCGTCATGATACAAAACTTGAACTACTCACTGATATCAAATGTAATCAATAACACGGGGGAATCTGCGGATTCATATACTCAGGTGAATGCTGATGAGATTCTGCCATCCAAGCACCCATATGGTGATGCTGGGGAGGAGATCAAGCATGATCTGGATTCTTCAGGGTTGGCAGTTATATCAATGTGTAAGAGTGAGGCGATAACTAACGGGTCAAGCTTTGATATATTGACCGAAGATAGTCATAGCAATCGTGGTACTGAGTATGTCGACGAAGATGGTTCTGTTGTTGTGGATGATAGCATTGACACAGAAAAGTGCGCGCGCAAGAATGCGGAGTCGGAGAGGGAAGCTGTGGAGGCAGAGAAACCTTGGCAGAATGACCAATTCACCTCAACCCCTAAGACTGATAGATCAGAAAGCCTTTGCAAGAAAATTTACGAAGGGAACTATTGCGGCCAAGCGAAACATAAAGACGGGTCGTTACTTCCTATCATATTCCAGGTTAGCACGTGATTTTGGCTTCTCTTGTATACTATATTTCGTGTTTTTTCGTGCCCTGCCCTGCACGTCTCTGCGTTTTATTATACTCCAGGTACACGCTGAAAGTAGCATACATCATGATGATCATAACGTTATTTACAGTTGGTTACAAAGATAATTTCTAAAAGGATAGCTAAGACCAACTGTTAAAGCAAAGAAAATAGACTATAAAGCAAAATACTTATTTATAAATTGAACAATTAATTGCATGGCTTGCCATCCTACTTTGCGATCTCTTTTTTAAATGTTGTCAAGTTTACAATTCTGTTTATATCAGCAGACTACCTATAAATGAGAGAATGTTTAGTCCATATTTATGTATTTGTTTGTTTGTTGCACGATGTACGGGTGTTTCATCTCTTTCATTAACGGCCTACTGCTTGTACATACTTCTCTGGGAAGAAATAGCCACGCGTGTGACATTTCACACCCATACCGGAAGGCGTGTGATGGAGTGAAATGGAGTTCTGGGGATCATAGGATACCCATCCTTCAATTCATTTCATTTTCATTTCATTTTCGTTTTCATTTCATTTTCATTTCATTTTCATTTCATTTCAAAGTTATTTATGCAGGTTTACAATTGAAAGTTAGTCTGATTGACGACTGGCCCTGAGAAAGAAAGAAAGAGAGAGAGAAAGAAAGAAAGAAAGAAAGAGAGAGAGAGAGAAAAAGAAAGGAAGAAAGAAAGAAAAAAGAAAGCTCATTGTTTCCTTAACTTTGACATCAAAGCAGCTAGATGATTTTCACGTAGGCGAGAAAAGGCACGCCTGGAGCTCAGTAGATAGTTACTAGTAGGTATGGAGCTCAGCCAAGGTGCATTCCATGCACTTAGGCTCGAAGATCTCCGGCTTGGAGTTAGCTTTCCTTTCGGCGGGGCGGCGTGGATATAGCCTAAACCATACTCTTTGGCGTACTGGCGTAATAAAATGCAAACCTCGACGCACGGTGTTTTGATCTTTACACCTCAGGTATGCACCAACCTTCAATATTGGTGTGCAACTGAGGAGCCACCAGCGCACCTCCGGCGTGAGTTTTACATGGAATGCACCCTGGAAGCTCAGTGGGTATTGTGATCACACACCTTTTCCAGGTACATCCGGCTTACAGCTCATTTCTCAGTTCCGAGGGAGAAAATTTCGCTTTGCTTGAAGGAAAAATTAATCAGGATCTAAAATTTTTACTGTTTTGTATATCATGGATATTAGAGAGTTTACGCAACACGACGCGCCTGCTGACGACGAGCCAAAGAAGTCTAGAAAGGAGCGCGGTCACGCTATCTGTTCGCATTGGCGCGAATCTGAATATCGTGCTAGTTTCTAGACTCCTTTGGCTCGTCATGAGCAGACGCATCGTGTAAACTCTCTATTATAAGTGTATTCATGCACAATGCACGTTTACACTATCCAGTCATGTAAAACTACCGGTCGCTTCCTTTGCAGATCAAGAAGATCACATTAGATCGAGGCCAAGACATATTCTGTATCTGGGTATCACGTGATATTGAAGAGCAAGGAGAAAAAAGTTGGTTAGCGTCACAAGCTCTTCTAAATGGCAGCCTAAATAGCACATTTAATGCATCCCAAGGGTATCTATCTGACGTAAGTTAAGAGAAGACATTTGTAATGCAATGAATGCGAAATTGCGTAAATATCTTGTGTATGTCTGGATGTATGGTAGATTGTGTACTTATTTATGTGTGAGAAAATGAAATGAGAAAAGGGTCCTCTGTCTGATTTCATTTTCTTTTCATTCAATTACGGAGAGTGACCCTTCAACCGGAGCTGATCTACAAGGGACCCTCCATTACAAAAAGCTAATAGCTACATAAACCTATTTTAAAAGTAGAAAATCATTCATTTTAAGAACCTAGTACAGAAGTGTAACTATAAAATAATTGCAGATAAAACATAAATGCAAACGGAGCTTTAACTGAATATCTTTTGAATCTATGCAAAGAAGATGCCTGCTTAGTTTTATCAGGAAGTCCAGAAAAGTCACGACTCCACGGCTGTGAACCGGAGGAAATTTGTTCCAGTTATGAAGGAAGCCCATTAATTTTATAAAAAATATGGCTGGAGAATAATTCTGATTCACGCAGATGAAGTGATGAATCAGGAATTTGGCATGAGGAAAATGAAGGGACAACATAAGAAACCTCATATCTATGCTGTATAATGAGGGAGGTTAAGCGTAAAAAATTGGCTACCGGAGGAAGGTTTGACTTTATTCTGGACTCTGTCAGGAAGGCCACTCCACATTATTGGCCCACAATGAGAGAAACATATTTGACCATTGCAAGATTTTTTCTTGGGAAATTTCAAATCAGTCGCAGTGCTGCACAGGACATACGAAGAGCTGTTTGAGTTTTAAGTGAAGAGAATAATCTGCATTATAATTTTAAGTGTATGTAGTATTTATATTCTATTAGATAAATATTTTTACGTCATCATTTAGCATTGTATTTTTAACGCTCTTTAGATCATGAAGAATGCTGCAGATCTTAGCAGATCTTTGACGGAAGAAAACTTTAAAGGACGTTATGATGAGAAATACTTAACCCTCAAATCGATCGGAAAGGGAGCTTTTGGGTTCGTTAAACTGGCGCAAAGAAGAACAGATAATCAAGAGGTAAGAGTAGAATTACTTATCTGAAAAATTGCAATCGCATCCTTTACTGTTGCCTATGTTTCCTACATGACTTTCGAATACGGCTGGAACTCTCAAAAAGAAGTGTTCTTACGTCGGTGCAAAGATCTGGAATGATATTCCAAACGGCATAAGAAATGTAGAATCTACTCACCTTTCTAAGCACAAAGTAAAAACCTACCTCTTGGGCCAATAAACTAATATCAATACAGAACTATGAAATCCCTAGCATGATGTCCTGGTACTGGTAGAACAGTTTAAAGCTTGTTTAGTTTTTAGTTTTTGTGTTGTATGTAAGTACCACTATTTAAGTTATTAAATGTATATCTGAAGGAGTATCATGCATTATATGAACATGAATATGAATATACTACAAGGGTATCAAAGCAAAGGGTATGACATATGACATAGAAAATGCTTCCTGTGGTTTCGTTTTTGTTGTGTCGTAGTATTTAGCTATTTACGTTGTATCAACAAAAGTGCATAGAAAAAAGGATAAAATTAATGTATCCAATCTATGCCCGGAAGGAATTGGTGCACGAGCGTGAATTCTCACGTGAACCCTCGTTTGAACGACTGAATTGGTGTTGTTTATTTGGAATTGCACGTGCGATCCAAGGTTTGTGTATCCAATATACAGAGTTTCTTGTTGCTGCAGCATGTAAAATGTCTCATTTAGCATAGAACAGTACAAAGCGCAGTTATGAAAGCAAAAGGTGACAGTCACTAGTGTTGCAGTTGCAACAACAAAGTTCCTATGTTGTACGTGCGATTCCACGGTGGATGTTTCGGCAAGGGAGATTTTTCGCTCGTGCTGGAGATTTTTGCGTGTGTCTCCGGGCATGGACTGTGTATCATAGTCTTGCTTATGGCTTCCATTTATTAAGAGTATTTTAAAGAAACTGAGCTTTTTCAGGTATTTGTGAATGCCATGACTGGATTAGTTTGGACTTGCAATAAAGCGAAGCAGGACCGCGAGTCCCGCGTACTGTAAATCCTCGAGAAAGCATTCCCTTCGAATAACCGCCACCCTAGAGCTACAGATTTGTAATAAGCCCCCCTCGAATACACCCCCACTCATGCATGTGACTGTAGCTATTCGGGACTCTATCGGTGCTCTATAGAGTTACGAAAGGAAAGATAAATAGGATAGATAAGATTAATTTAACGAAAAATTTTATGCCTTTTGGCAAACACCCTATTACTTAAATTTTTTAGGATTGAAAAGTAGTTTATTGGTATGAATACTTGAAATGAAATATTACCAAATGCCATACAATCTTTAAAGTTCCTCCTCGAATTGAGTATTCGAGGACTTACGGTATGCGCTTTTTGGAGCGAATCATGAAGTAGAGACCCTGAAACTAAGCACTATTGTGTTTATTCTGACAGGTAGTAGTAAAGTTCATCCAAAAGAGTAAGATTGTACCCAGTAGCTGGATTGAGGATAAGAATCTGGGGATGGTGCCTCTAGAGGTGTTTTACTTAGCGAAGATTGATCATCCAAATGTTGTAAAGGTTTGTTTGATTTCAGCTTCAACTCTTCACCCACAGTTGCTTCGTCAATCTTATAATTCTACGCTTAGGGGGTCGTGCAGAATATTATTAATTTATTGGTTAGCATTCAATTACTTTTTGGTGATGCACTAACTTGTTGTTGGCGTTCCATCATTGTACTCTCGAGTGCCAAATAAAACGGGGCTCAGAAAAAGTTCCGAAATGTAATACTCGGGGAGGGGGGTGAAAACAAACACACCTAAGAGTAATTGTAAGATCATGATGAGGCAACACTTCAATGTAAGCCCTTGAGGGGACCTGTTAGCCGCCATTTAAAAAGAACGCCCACCGTCGGGACGGGGCTTTGGTGAATAATGACAACTTCAGAGATAGGGAGATGGGGTGTTTACGTAGTCCGGACGTCCAGGCTATTTAGAATTTGAAACGAGACATTTCTATTCGAGCTTTAACCTTTAGCGTTTTGCATACACGCACATGCTTTAATAGCTCTTTAGGTGAGATAGTTTTTTGTCAGATTTTACTACCCTATTCTTAATGCTATACTACTACTTATTCACGAAGACCTAGGTCCTTGTGTACTTTCGCACGTGTAAGAGTGATTACTCGAGTGTGAATTTAGTAAACTTATCATGAACCATCAGTATCTGAGTTAGGGTGGCCAGCTCCTTTCCTCTCCCTCTTGCTCTACCCAGTGCTCCCACCAAGTACCCAATTGGAGTGTATTGAGCCGAGATTGCAACCGTGCCTGGAACAATTGGCATTTCACACAGTAGATGACTGTTCTTCCCACTACACTGCTCTCCTCATAGTTGATTAAATGTGTTATCATTCATGCTATGCACCCTTGTTTTTAGATGTGTGACATATTTGAGAATGACGATTTCTTTCAACTTGTTATGGAAAAGCATGGTGATGGTATTGACCTGTTTGAGTTCATTGATCGCCAACCAGCTTTAGATGAGCCGTTATGTGCATACATGTTCAAGCAAGTGGTCTCAGCCGTTGCCTATTTG
The DNA here is from genome assembly GCA_018155075.1 of Cassiopea andromeda. Taxonomy (NCBI): domain Eukaryota; kingdom Metazoa; phylum Cnidaria; class Scyphozoa; order Rhizostomeae; family Cassiopeidae; genus Cassiopea; species Cassiopea andromeda. Next base: position 372,400 of record WIPJ01067655.1, read on the forward strand.
CACAGTCAAAATATCCTCCACAGAGATGTTAAAGTAATCTATTCTATCTTAGAGTTTCTTATGCTCTCCTTCTATATCTTATGCCCACCTGCCTGCATACCTACCTAACTACCTACTTACCTACTTACCTAACTACCTACCTTCCTAACCTTCCACACACAGGGCCGCCATTATGTTGCTGGGGCCCTGGGCACTCAGGGGACTGGGGGTTTCTTGAAATAGATCAGAAAATTCTGTGTTACTTTCTAGGTTTTTCATAGTTTGCTTGGGGGCCCCCCGTACGTGCCCTGTGTGCCCAATGGTAAATGCACCACTGCCCACACACTCTCTCTACTCTTACTTACTAGGTCACTCACTCACTAACTCACTCACTCACTCACTTATTCGGTACCTCTCCTTTCTGTGCCTTGTTAAGTCACGCTTGCTCCTATCTATATGAAAAGATGAATTATTTGATGGCATTGTATGCCATCTTTCTCTAGACGGTTTCTTAAGCTATACTGCCGTAATGATAGCCACTTGCGTAAATTTTATTAACAATATCAATTTTAATTTAGGGCTGCAAACTGTTACTTTTGGTTTTTTGTTCTTAGCTAATATATTTATTGGAACTTGATATGGATTCTTTTTTAAATTGGGATTGTTTGTAGAGTGGAGGAGACTGTTCTTAAAGAGGGGGGCTTGCTTGTTATGGGATTTACTGGAGTTGTATAACTGTTCCTTTTTCACAGGACGAGAACATAATTGTTGATAGGAAATTCACTTTGAAGCTCATTGATTTTGGCTCTGCTGTTCTCATGGAAGAAGGGAAACTATTTAGCACATTTTGTGGCACCGTGGAATACTGCTCGCCGGAGGTCCTTCTTGGTAATAGGTGAGTATTCACGATAATTCTTTTGTGTCACATTCACTCCATATCGGAGGGCTTTAATCAGAATTGATATGGGAAAGGCAACTTTTTTTGTACACAGTTCCTTTGGAAGTAAGGCACTGTCCAGTACATACTTTTGTAAGAATGCTAAATTATCTGTAAACCAAATATTTTTAGAATTTCGTTATCTTGATTCAGAGTTTTCTTGGGTTCTTGGGCGAAAAAAGGTGTAGATTCGTCTGAGATTAAGGGAAAAATCAAATCTTTTTTAGTATGCTAGTTTAGCATAAAATCAAAGCAGGATTAGAACAGAGCTTTATTAATTTGATATTACATTACGAAATTCAATCTAGAAAGAACTCAGACAAGCAAAATATCTTAGTATTAATGAAGCTTAAGCCTTACATTATCATTATATTGTTCTTAAATCTCACCGAATTTGAACCATATTATTCTTATAAAGTTTATTTTTATAAAAAAGTGTGTATTGATATTTACTATAACTTGAAGTATAGCCTACACCAAGGGTCACCAACCTCCGCCCCCAGCTACCACCCAATCCAGCCCCACTGCTTGCGAAAAGGGTGCATATATTTGAAAAGTAATATGCTGTTGTTAACAAGTGCTAATATTTGTTGCAGGTTTTTTAGTCTGCCAATTCCTCATTTCCCACATCAGCCCCCCCCAAGTTGGCTAACCAGGGTGGCCAACAAACCCTGGAAGACCCTGAAAAACCCTGGATTTTGTTTGCCCCTGGAAAAGTGCCCTGGAAAACTCTGAAATTACAACTATTTTTTATTCCTGTAACGCAGGGGAGGAGAATCTATGAGGTTATTGGGGGGGGGGTAAAAACAGCGTATCATTTGTCCTGTGGCAAGCAGCCTCTTTTCCCAACAACGGACACAAAATTTCAAGTAAAACGCAGAATGAAAGGTGGATGGGTACAGGCAGAAGATCTATATGTGATACTTATATTTTTCGAAAACAGTTAAAGTACCCTGGAAAACTCCTATAATTTGGCAGAAAATCCCCTGGAAAACCCTGTAAAAGAATTTCACTGTTGGCCACCCTGCTAACGCTACCGAAAATTGGGGGCTATATTTCAAGCACCTGGCCACAGCATCGGTAGTCTATAGTGATTTTGGTCCCATAGCCCATAAAGGTTAATGACCTTTGACCTACATTGTAGCATAGTTACTGCAGTATGGCTTGCTTTTTAGTCTGGTTCATTTTTACCTCTCTCTCTCACTCTCATTGAGGATTCTTCCGAGCATTTGTAGGTCCTGTGTAGCTTGAATATGACGCCAGGGCTAATTATTTTATTACTTTGAAGGAGATTTAGACAGAAGGTTTTGAAATTTCGAAAGCAGGGACGTAGACAGTCATCTAGGTGAGGTGTATGCGCAACATGACGTCAAAGATACGCATTACTATTTCGGACATATTGCTGTTTCAGATTAGTATACTGTTTTTCGTAGTTAGTAGTCTAGTGTATGAGTTGGGTAGCGTAGTGGTTAGAGCGGCCATCTACTGTGGTCGTTAGTTCGAGGCCCATTGGAGCCTTGGTTTTTTCCTCTTTCTCTGTCTAACGAGCAGCAAGCGGGAAACTAATGGAAACAGTGAGGAACGATAGGTGGCAAGAAAAGGACATGACCACCCTATCTTGTATGCTGATGACTAAATATAACTGTCCTTTCTATCTGGAGCTTTCCCTTATGTATGAAGGTACCGTAAATTGTCTATTTAGCCCCGTGGGGGGGGGCTTATTGATTTCAAGCACTCTAGAGGCGGGCTTAAAGAGAAGGAGAGCTAAATAAGTTTCTTAAGAATTTTCAAAAGTGAGCTAAATATGTGCTGTTGGAAAATAAGAAAAATATTCGAGGGGGGCTAATTGGACAATGGGGACTAAAAGGAGCATTTATGGTATACTGGATCCTACATTTACGTTTGCATAATGTAATGTACTGAGTGTCGTTTCCAATATTGTGTGGCCTCAGTAGTAGAAGTAGTAGTACACGAAAGAAAGTTATTTGTGATCGCTTGCGGCTTGAGAAAGGGTTTAAAACTCTAGTATTGTTGAATCAAAAGTCAATTTCAAGTCGAAATAAATTTGTGTTTACTTGCATTTATACGTACAGAAAGGGAGCTGATGCTTCCTGATATGGATTGACTAATTCTATCAATTTCGAATTTTTTAGATACCGTGGACCGGAGCTCGAAGTATGGTCTATGGGAATCACCTTGTATACGCTAGTGTTCGGTGAAAATCCATTTTTCGATGTGGAGGAAACGATCAAAGCCGAACTACGTCCACCGTTTAGAGTATCTGCAGGTTCTTCCCTTAATTATTCATTGACTCCCATTTATTTCTATCATTGTTTCTTTTTATGGAAGACTTAATGATCTACAGTGAGTAAAAATCATAGCGATAATTTCGCAGGCAAAATCTCTCAACTGAATGTAAAGATGTATCACAGCAACGGGGAATGTTTTAAAAGTCTCTTGTAGTTTTTATATATTATGTATATAACAATGGTTCTTAACGTTGTTGGAGATACTGAGCCCCACAAAATCCACACACACATTCATCGAGTTGAAAATATAGAAGGTGACAATTAGGTTGACAATTTTGGTACTCTGTGCACTTTTCTGTGCCTGTTAGCAACCAAGAATGGAGATTTGAGAACTCTCTTAAACAGTGGTTCTTAATCTTGGAGGTAATGAGCCCCACAAGTTCCATATATGCATTCATCGAACCTTTGACAGTTGGAAAAATAAAAGGTGCTTTTTTTCTTCAAGTTCAAAACATATGTATATAACTATATACTGTATCATTTGCACACAAAATCACTGTATTCAAAGAACAAAACTAGCAATACATGTATGTCACTTAAAAACAAAAGCATAATGAATGTTTACTGCAGATAAATGCGGCTTTTGCTGTTGCCTCCCAGAGACAAACCACCGAATCCCTGAAACTGGCTCACCAGACCCCAGGAGCTCGATCGAACCACTGGTGTATAGGGCATCAATGAGTCCCCTTGAAAACCAGCAATGCTGGCAGGCAACCTTTATAAATGAAAACTGACATGAAAGGAAAACAAGTTGGCTTTTATAATCATCAACTGTTTCAATTAAATCGACATTTTGCAATGTCGTTCTTGAATATCTTCTTCAAACTTCGTGTGTGTGAAAGCAGGTTTGAAAGTTGCTCAGCCCCGTTCGTTCCAAGCCCCCTAATTGTTATGTTTCAGAAGACTGTGGATTGTTTTAAAAGCGCTCTTTTTTTATCCTTCACAGAGCTGATGTTTTTAATTTGTTGGATGCTGCATCCTGAACCGCGTCTTAGGGCGACTGTCAACGATATCACGAACTGTAAATGGTTAAACCAATATGTTGACGTTGACGCCTATGACTACGACAGCATTTTCGGTGAGTAAAACTGGAGTACGAGCATGTGCTTCTAAATTTGGTTGATTTATTTTGCATCAACAGTCCATGTCAGGAGACATGTGCGATCGCACGTGCGCGTGTCCACACGTGCAAAATCCACAACACGAGCGAAACATTGCCCGTGCCAACATCACTATGAACTGTGCAATCACACATGCCAAATAGGAACTTCGTTGTCGCAAATGCGACACTAGTGACTGTCACCTTCTGCATTCATAACTCTGCTCTCTATTTGAGATACCCAAATCTTGGATCGCACGTGCAATTCCAAACAATTAAAAGCAATCGCTCTTGCAGACAAGGGCACACGCGTGAATTGCTGCTCTTGCACCAATTTTTTCCTGGCATGGAATGCATTATTGTTTCATTTTCCATTCATTGATTCATCCATTAATTCATCCATTCATAGATTCATCCATTCATTGATTTATCCTTTCATTAACTCATCAATTTATTCCCGTGCCATTGTCTTTCTTTTTCTTCAATAACAACCCACAGACATAATTTATTCAACAGTTGTGAATGTTGTTGGTGACATTGTAGCCCATTTCTCAACATTACCATTAGGCCATGGTCTAGTGTGGACTTGAAACTAGTTGGCTTGAAAACCATCCGGTCCCAGAATGCTCGAGCGCCAAATAGAATCCTCCAGAGACTTCATCCGTCCCTGATCAGCACCAGCAGGCTACCCCGAGAAACTTGGAAGTAAATAAAGGATGTGAATTGTAAAAATATCGCAAGCCTTCCAGGCGTGCACAAAATCTATGAATCCTCCTGATCAGCTATCGTAATGAGCAGTAGAAGTTTTTCAAAAATTTTTATGGAGGCAAAGGGACTGAATTTGCCGAGTACTTTAGAAGAAACACATGTATTCGACAAATACTTGGGAATATTTGTCGCTTACATGTGTTTTTCATAAGAAAAAATGCACAAGATAGTTGAGGTTCAAGCAAAAAGTGATTTTCTTATTAAAAGATTGCGTACTTAGCCATTGGTCCACTACTTTTGCCGAGAATTTGTCGACTCAATAGCACCTGGGGGGAGTTGCCTTCCTGCCCCCTTAGTATCCGCTACTGGTAATGACCCATGACTTGTTTTTCAGCTGAAAATAGAGAGGAGTACTACGATAGATCAGATGGTACGACTCCGAGCTCAATCGATTATGAGGAAAATTATGGTGCGCGATACGATGAAGAGGATTACGATGAGCAAGAGTACATAGCCGAGAATGAGAGATTAGAAGAAGAGTATATAAGGTACTTTAGCAGACAATGCTCTTTGCCTGATTATTATGATGACAGGCAACATGGTGCATCGTTTTAGCCCTGTGTGATATGCATATTTAGACGCTAATGTAGAGAGATAGTATAGGTTATTATGAAAAATTTTGTTTTGAGATGACGCTGTTACAGGGCTCGTGTTGCTCCTCAAGCTACGTGAAGACTCCTTTGATTTGATGTACGTTTTTAAGGGGGGGGGGGCTTGATAACTCCTTAAATTTGTGAATGTTAGGAAAAAGCTCCTTATTTTTAATTAATTCTTGGGAGAGAGGATTTTCAGTGGCAGATCTATTTGGTAAATTATTTGCTTTTTTTCAAGGATTTCAAAGAAACACACAAAAATTTAGGCCTTAGAAATTAGTTTGTGGCCTTTACAAACTCTTTGAAAAGTCCTTAAATTTCATCTACTCACAACAGCACGAATCCTGCTGTTAGAAACAGGCTCTGTTTTTATCAGATTCATCAGCTGTGCCAAAATCCTGTTCAACAACCCTTCATGAACAATTCTGCATTTATAGGAAGTGTAGGTGCTATATAGAGTATTTACAAGCCCTAGGTTATTTTGTTTGATGTGTTGAAGTTTACAGTCTGTTAAGAATGAATAGTGTAAGGGATGGTGCCTGAGAATGAACAGGCTAGCGGCTTGATTTTTACTTCGTTAGGTAGATTGAGAATAATATAGTAATAGATCTGTTAGTGTAAAAATTGAGCAAGAAATTGTAGATTTATGGTGAGTGTACGTAGAGACACATGCAGATTTAGTTATGGAACGAGTTCCCTCACATTGAGGTTATTTTTTGGTGCAACATTTAACACGTGCCTGATTGCCCTCAGTGTCTTCTTTGTAAGTAGTCACTGTAGGTGACCCCCAGTTTATACAAACATGAAGAAAACTCTACATTACTATACCCAGGTATGTTAAATAAGACTAATAGTACAATATACCAATCTGTATACCGGGGGTTACCTATGCTTATTTATCTTCTAGTTTTTAATTTATTTAAAGCTTTGCTTTTTAGTTATCTTCTGTTGTTTATTTGTCATTTATGTAGCTTCAAAGCAAACCCATAACTTAAGTTTTATAGTGTACATACGGCCCTATAAATACTCTTAAATTCCTCTAGATGCATTTTATTGTTGACAAGTAAATATTTTCTGCAAATGGACTATTTTCTGCTCTGTTATCTTCTAATTCCACATGGTAAAGCACGTATTGTATAATAGCAAGGCTCCCACGCCTCCTTAAAATCTTTAGATATCCTTAAGGAAAGACAATGTCCTTAGAAGTCTTTTAAAATACCATATTTATCAAAATATACTTAAGAAATATTTCTAATTGCAATTGTGGTATTTTTGCAAATGAGATTTGCAGAGTTACATAACAGTGTATCGCAAAAAGTTCTTACAATAAAAATTCGATTTTTTTTGTTTTCACTTCAAGAAATAGATTGATATGGTCCATCTTGTGTGTCTAGTTGGTATGGAAGGGGCTCATAACACGAAAACCGCCTTCAATCGAATTAAGTGCTATACATTTTTGTCGTAATCGAGCCAAATTCTCTCTAAAAAAATTGCTAGAAAATCTCCTTGAAAGTCCTCACGTTTTGAAGTAAAAAGGCGTGGGAACCCCCTGAATAGCTATTGCAGCCGCCTTCCTGATTGCATGCAAGGACTAAATGTAGACATACATGCTGCATAAGGCTTTAAAGCATTGGAATTTCTTGACTCTTGTCAGTCTAAAACAAGAGTCGGGAACCTTCTTGGCTGAGAGAGCCATTGAAGGCTCATATTATAAAATTGATCACCATGAGAGCCATACAATATTTGTTAACAGCAAATGTGACTAGATGCATGTATTAATTTTAATAAATCGAGTTTTGTAGTGAATATCGAAGGAGTCGCCCGTTTTCAGCAAGAATTTTAGCTAAAATTTTGTACGAGCCAGATGCAGTCATCGAAAGAGCCATATTTGGCTCGCGAGCCATAGGTTCCAGACCCCTGCTCTAAAAGGTCGTAAGCAACTCATAATTCAGTTACTTAATTTTAAAATTCCACTACATGCAAGTTTGCAAAGAAACTAAAAATATAAATTAATTAAATAATGATAACTAGGTTAAACTACAACTTTACTAAAAACAACACAAAGAAGTAGAGACTTGTACGTAAGTAATACTTTATAGGAGGTCCTCTCCTCCGAATAGACGAATCGGGGAGATCAAAATTCAAAGCCCTTTCCTGCGTCAATGGGGCATAGGGCGGTGCCTATCTCCGTTTCTGTAGCCCTAGGCCACGCGTCTGCAAATGCAGTGAGGGCTACAGTGGGGTGCTGGTCCACTGGTAGCTCTGCGTGTTTAACTTTCCCACTCCATTCTCATATGTCGAGCGCCAGACGAGAATGCAGTGAGTACCATTTTTAAAGTCTTTGGTATGACTCGGCCGGGGCTCGAACCCACGACACCCCCTTATTTAAAAACTTACAATACTCGCCAAAAGTCTTGGGACACTTTGTATATTTTTAATCTGGACGGAGCATTCACCCCCCTCCTCCCCCTAAACAATGTTGGTTACTGGGAGAAATGCATGCGGTAACGGAAAAATTTTTCGTGCACAATAACGCCAAGTGTCTCAGGAAAAGACCAACATTGTATTAGGGGGAAGGGGGTTACGTAGAAGGCGTAGTGATTGAAATGCTGAGAAAGCTATAGTTTTTCATAATTTTTTGAAAGTGTCGCAGGGACTTTTGGCAAGTATTTTAGGTCTTAAGATAGATATTATTCAGGTTTTATGATTGATAGTTGATGGAAAATAAATAAAATAGATGGGAATGCTGTTCCAAGATTTTGCATCTGTACATCTGACAGATTCCAAGTCACATTGTAGCGTGAATTTATGCTTTAAAAAGGTATCACTTTTAGAGGCCTGTCTGGTGTGATGTTGGTGAACATTTGAAGCCATATAGGAGGGACTTCGAGCTGAATTTGACTGTAGACCAACGGAGGTAGAACCTGGATGAGACTGGGCTGCAAAACAGCTGACTGACTCAGTCAATCAGTGATTGACCTTTTGGAGGCCCACTCCCCCTTGGGTTACATTAGATTATCCTTCTATCAAAGCGGTGCCACAAAATATTCTCCTGCTTGTCTTAAGTTTCAGATTCCTTGTTTAGAAAAAGGCTGCTGAATTTCAACATGGCCAACGGATTGCTATTTTTGAGTCATCTACGTGAGCTTTGACTTGGGTTTTAAAATGCTTTTAAATTCGCCTTTACATTCGGTAAAGAGGAAAGCAAGGAGATGGAGCTGTTTCTGGTGGGTAGTGTTTGCCAGACTGGAAAGTTTGCTTACTGCGACGACAATATCACTGTTTAAGAATTCATGGTGCACGTCCAACGCAAATTCCCAGAATTTTTAGTGCGGATCAGATTTTGAAATCTTGTGCATAATTTGAAGTGTTTGACTTTTTGCCTCTTCACATGCGCCGGCCAGAAAACCACTAAACTGATTGTGCGCGTCCAATATTAAAAATGCGCGAAAGCCAGTGCGCGGGCAAGATATTGCAGGCGTGCATCAAAGTTTCCAGTCTGGTGTTTGTATAGATGTAGAAGAAGGGGACTGGTCTTCGTTGTGTTACATATAAAATAATACCTCAATGAGTCCACATCATTGAACTCTCCACATTAACAAAAATCAGCCGGTGTGCAACATCAGCCACCCTACTCCAAATATGTGTTTGGGGCTAGATAAACGATTAAATATACTGATAGATATTCACTTCTGGGTTGTCTAAGGGAACATGTAATCGTGTAGCATTTTGAGCAAAATGAAATAGATTTGATTTCATGTACTATGTCTCTTAGTCAGTGCATAGTCGTAACACTGAGTTCTGCTAGTAGAATAGATCAGCCATTGTTATTGTTGTTGTTGTTGCAAAAAGTACCATGAGACCAGGCTCAAGATGGCGGATGAAAATAAATTTCTACTAGGAGTTGCAGATTGTTTTTTGGAACCCACAGAGGATGTGAATGCAAGCTGGTCGACAAACAAGTTTGGAGGAGTTCCCGTAAGCATAAAATCTACATTACATAATCTTAATATCTGGGATACGATACTGGACTTGGTCCAAGTCATCCGCCACATAAATTTGGCGTACCGTACATAAAAAAAATAAATCTTCTAAGCTTTCCCGCTCATGAATATAGCGTACCGTACATCATTTTCAGTATGGCCTAAAGAGACAATAGACTCTTAAACTACGCTAGATTCTCCATACTTGTAACTTGGAATTCAAGTTACATAATATTCTGATGGCGGTTTCGGCATGGTATCTATACATTCAATATATTTTTGTTAAAATCACATGCACATTTGAAAATAGGCATGGTCGAGGGTGCAATGGTTGTGGTAGGCGTAAATGTGGAGTATTTTCTTGGACTTCATATTGTGGGTCACTGACATAGAAAAATGTCAATGCTGCAACTTTTCTTTGTCAATGATCCAATGTATGAATCGCCACACTCACCAAGGTGAGTCAGTTGTATTGTAATAATTAAAATTCCATGTATTACTTTTCATTCTAAAAGCACAATGAATAACAGCACATTTAAACTAACTCAATTTGTACATGTGCCCCCTAGAAGACCAATCACCAGCACCAAGGTTTAGTGAAAAATTTCTGATCATTCCCCCTACCATCAAGGATAGCGCTACTAGGGGCTTGGGATTATTTAGCCCCCCATGATTTTACTGAGCCCCCTGTCTGCACTTGAGTTTCTATTTAGTGTCAGCACTTTCAGAACCACCATTACTTTTATTTTTTAGCCAATACAGTAGGTACTATCTGTTAACATACTTTGGCTTTGTTCACTGTTGGCACTTTAGCACCAGTAGCCCCCCCAGCATTTATTCTCAGGCACCACATATCAAGTCAATATAGCAGGGTTTGTACTACTCCTTATAAAAGTCCTTAGATTTAATTAATGTTTTCAAGGACACTTAAAAGCTTCTTCAATTTGTGCATTTTAGAAAAAAACTTCTTATTTGTAATCAATTCTTTGGGGGGGGTGAGGATTTTCAGTGGCAGATTTATTTAGGAAATTATTTACTTTTTGTTATGGAAACACAGAAAATACTCCTTAAAATTAGTTTTTGGTCTTTCAAACTCCTTACAAAATCCTTATATTTTATCTACTCACCACAGCACAAATCCTGTATGGGCTTTTGCAGTAGCTTACAGTAAACAACTTGATATTAATCTGCCAAATTATCTGCTAACACTGATTCTGCATTCCTCTACTAGAACTGGATGCCAGAATGCTTGCCAAGTTCCCATCCAAAATGTGGAAGCTGTAGCAACTTTCTTTACCTTGTTGCTCAAATCTATTGCCCCTTAAAGGATGCTGAACATCATAGAACTTTGTATATTTTTGGATGCATCAGTAAGGATTGTGGGAGCTCACAAGCAAGGTTGGCAAATGCATGTTGGATATTGTAAACTTTGCAATGTATACACTTATTACCTGACTGGGCATTTTCATTTTACAAAAGAAAATGATCAGATTATCCTTTTTGGTTTTGAAGTTTTGACAAATGTCTAATAAGCATCAATTTAAACAATTCTGAGCTACTTTAGATGTGACAAGGTTTTTTAATCCTGCAACAATGCAAATGTGTTGACAAGTATGATGTAGCTTAGCCATTATTAATATAAACAAGCTCATTACTTCTCTTTATTAGCTGGGCTGCTTTGCGTTGCCAATTTGTAGAGGAAAAGAGATCAGTTGAGGTGAAAATGGTGAGCATTTTCAAAATAGAGATTATGGTAATATTTTGTGTATAGATGTCATATGTTGGACTAGTTTAAGTAATTTTTTTATATTATTGATGGAATGATCCAAAATTGCTTTGCTTAAAAGCGTGCTTTTTCTTTCAATTCTTTGAGCTTTTATTTGGTTTGGAATTTGTCATTGCATAATTCTGCTGGTGTATGTAATTCGTTGTAGACATCCAATTGTACTTTGTCTGATGAAATGAGACACAAAATTATAATTAGTTGCTACCTCATTCAAAATTAAAGTATCGAAAGAAAAAAGTGATTTGAGGCATTGTTGAAATATAAAGTATTCCTCTTGGTTGATGGATGCTTTTCATGGAATCTTGGTATGAACATGTAATTTTAATCAAAAATAGTTTATATTTGATTTGAGCCCAAAGGATTACGCTCTATTTGTTTCATTTGTTAGAAACATAATCAATTCATATTTTCTCAAGCCCCCTTCACCTGCAAAACATACCTTCAAAGTTTCAAACTGTAATGCAGGACCATTATTAACAACTTTTTTGTTTAGGGCACATTTCAAAGTTCTCAGATCCCTAGACACAAACTCAAGTTTTTACTTTCTATCCATGGCCTGTCTTTCATTGATAAATTTATTTTCATTTATGTTAAATGTTAGGCTGAAAGCATATCAGAAGATGCTTGGTGTGCTGACTCCAATGACTGGGGAATGTAAATATTGTCTTTCATTTACTGTAATCATCATCATCATCAATCATCATTATCCTATTCGGTTTAATGTCCCTTTTACATGCTAGCATGTGTTGGATGGATATCCTTGAATAAGCCCCCCTGGAAGCTTAATTGTTTCTGGCACTTTTGCATGGAGGTTTATTTGAGGGCAGGGCCTATTTGAGGAGGGGGAAGCTTAAATTTTTATGGTAGCTGGTCATATTCAACTTGAATATTTTCTACTAATAAGCTACTTTTTGATGCTACAAATACAAGGAATAGAGTTTTTCTCTAAAGGACTTATGATTATTCCTTAATTAATGGCTGCCTTTTCTTTTGCAACTCTATTAAGCACTAATAAAGTATCAAATATCAACAGTCACATGCTTTGGAGGGGCTTATTCAAGAGGGGCTTGTTAGCATGTTGCAGCTCTAGGGTGGGGCTTGGTATGCATTGATGTTTGGTATGCATTTTTGAAAGGGCATTGTTCCAATACCTACTGTGTAGATTATCATGTACTAATTTTGGTAGGCAAACATGCTCAAGGAATTACTGAGATTTTGACATTATTATTGATTGAGCAACACTATCAGTACTCTAGAGTACTGGATTATTTCCCCTCCTGGGTATCCTGTTCTGGGATTTGTTTCCAGCCCCCCATTGTTATTCCAACCCCCTGCTGTTTAATTTTGAGAATCTGATATCAGTTCTCAGTTCACTGCAGTGCACTCCAAATAGAAACTGCATAAAGAAGTGCAAGGAACATTTTAAAAAAGCAAATCTCATGTGAATAGATGTTTGTTTGAGATATTTCCTTCACTAATCTGTCTTTTCTATTCTCAATCTCACCCATATCCACCCTCCTATTATTCCAACCCCCTATTGCTAATTTTAAAAAAATATTTTCCATCCCCTCTGATTATTACCACAGATCCCAATTATTTGATGCTCTAGAGTATTAGGGAACATTACTCCAGTGTCTCTAATGGATGGGCCCCCCATCTATTAATCTAAGGAGAATTTGCCCTCCCCCTTAGCTTATTAACACCCCTTCTATTAAATTCTACAAATTGGTTGTGTTCAAAAACACAGAGTATTGAATAAAAAAGCTATGCAATTTGTAAAAAACAGGACGATCCTGTCTGTGAGAACAAAACGCCCAAATTGAAGTGAATCCTCTTTTGATACTGCCTCGATACCAAGAAATTTCAGATTTGTTTTTGCTCTATCTATTATCAATTAACCAGTGTCACCACCCCAGTAATTCCATTTCATTTTAATAAAACAATTAACCAACATGGACCCCCTTCTATTAGCGCCCTCTTCTATTGAAAATTGGTCGACATGGACATCCCCTTCTATTACCTCCCCCCATCTATAGAAAATTGGCTGACATGAACACCTCCCCTTCTGTAACCTCCCCCCTTCTATTAGAGACACTAGAGTAATCACATGGACAATGACGCTACTGTTGAGAATTCATATTTCTTCTTAAACTGAATAACATTATTTACCTAAATTTAAGAGATGACGAAGGCGGAGTAAATGAAGTAGACAGGATATTTGGCAAAATGACAACTGAAGAAGGACATGCTGTGGCAGAATCAAGAGATGATATGTCCAAAAGAGAATCAGAAAGTGGTAGAAAAGCAATGTATTTGGAATTATGTGGAAACAGGCCCCCTTATTTTCGTCCTTTCTATGTACACGTTATAGAAGAACCTGATGCCTACGCCTCGGATTCATTTGATCATGAGTTTCGTTTATTGCGGGAATACGAGGCGCGTGAGGGGGCTCTTGGAGAGGGAAGCGCTGCAGTTAATTCAAGTGAAAAGTACGAAAAATCGTCAATTGCGGACGGAGACAGAATGTTTCATAAATTCCAAAAACGAATACGCACATGCAAAGAACAGTGTTTGCGCTACAAATGGAACGGTGAGCCGCTTTTGCTCTCAGAGAAAGTAGTACCAATTGTGTCGTTAGACCATGTGCCCACTTGTTTGAACTGTGGGTCGAGGAGAGTGTTTGAAATTCAGCTTATGCCCGCTGTTGTGTCGTTGCTGACGCCAGATGATGAAAGAAAACCACACCAAGGTGCTAGTAGTTATGTGGAGGAGGCAAGGATTGATTTTGGGACTGTTTTTATTTATACATGTGAGAGATCTTGTGATAGAACTATTGACGGGTACAATGTTCCTTTAGAAGAATTTGTTGCTATGCAACCCAGTCCGGATTCGGATATTTTAACGAAAATGCAACATACGGAACTCCCCAACTGACTTCTATCCTGGACGCTTAGTGACAACGGATAACGTAGCCTGGAACTATATTTATATTGAAGTGTTAATCTGATCAAAAACTCCATGAATAGAAAGTGTGGAAGAAAAAGATTGAAGCAAGATACTTTCTTCTTATGAAAAAGGAAATATATTTACTTCGAAAAATTCATCATATATCAAAAGAGCTGGCGATACAACTGAAACATCTCTAAATGTACCTTCTAAGAAAACAAATATCCCAAACTTTGATTCCCAAACATTTTCAATACCATAGCGAAGAACGATGTTATACTAATATATTTTCCATTGAACCGCAATCAACAGTACAGCTTGCATACAGGTTAACTTTGAAGTTCATGAAATCTATGATTCTATGCAGTGAAGAAGACGCTTTCAATTTTACTGGTGGTGAGGTGAGGGGGGTGTGAGGTAAAGCTTCTCGAATGTCTCCAATTTGTTTCTTCCTGGAAAACTGTATCTATCTAGCTTTGTCTCACAATTCCTCAAGTCTAAAATTATTGAGGGCGAATTGCCCTCGTCCATAAATATGCGCCATTGATCTACGCCCCCAGCCATTTTTTGGCACCAATAATTTGCCTTTTCGTCTTCTTCACCCTATCTCAGTTTACCGTTTTTATGGCAAATGATCCTAAGTCAATTTTTCGATCATTTTATCAAGGTGCACATCTGCTTCTAAAACGCCTACTTAGTTTTCTGTTTCCAGGCAAGCCTATTATTTCGTCATTTCTAAGTCAGGGTTCGTGATCTGGTGAGTAGATAGAACCAAAACATAATGTTGAAGTAGTAGTTTTTGTGCGTTTCCTTTACAAAACGCAAATCCTTTCCTAAATAAATCTACGTCTGAGAATTCTCTCCCCAAGAATTCAATAGAAATAAGGAGTTTTTCAGAAGTTTTCTCTAAAATGCAAGAATTTAAGGAGTTTTAAGCGCCCTTAAAAACGAAAGTTAAATCTAAGGAGTTTTAAAGGAGTTCAAGGAGGAGCATGAACTCTGTGCGTAGAGAAATCTTTGAATTAAATTCAGACGCTTATTAAAGCTTGTTTATAAGGGCCGAGAAGTAATCGTCTCGTCCTACAATAGTGGTCTGGAAAATTTCAATAGTGGCTGCGAAAATGAAATTTAATAATGTAAGATATCGCCTTTGAAATACTATGTGTTTTTGTTTCAATGTTATCTGGCATCTAAAATCTGAAAATAGTTATAATTACTTTCTTTCGTCAAGCATTAAAGTTCTCATTTATTGCGGAAAATAAGTACGGTCTTTAAAAGATTCCCATTGGAACCCAGCCCTTTTACTATTAAAAAGCGGTAATGAGCAATTGCCCTGTCTTCAAATAATACAAATCTATCAGCATATGTCTGTAAGAAATGATTGTCTACGAAGCCTCACAAATATGCTTAATAAGGCTAACTTTGCTTATGATGCTTGGCAAATGCTTCAGTCTTATCTCCAATTCTATACGTCAGATAAATATTCCAAGCCCTTACTATGCTTGTGAATGTTACTTGTCCTCCGTTGAAGAAAGCAAATGAACAGATCTGTTTCAAATATTGGAGATATTATGTTCTCTTATAAACTTTTTTCCACTTTTCTGTAAACTTCAACATCCCCAGAATATTCCAAAATTTCCATCGCTTTTCTAGCCACAAATTGTGCTACATACTTCATTGCTTGTTATTGTTCTGTACCCTCTTTTACATCAGAACTTTTGTTGATAATGTTCTCTGTTTGTCTTCTAAGCTTGCAGCTCTCCAAGGTAAATTTTCTTATCACTGCCGCACGACAGAACTGCGAAAATTGAAATCAACAGATTAAAAATTTTGAATTATAATCCTTGCTGTGCTAAAAGCGATGTTTTGATTCACAAAAATACGGCAGAAAACAGCACTCACGTCGACATTTTTAAGTCGAATACTCACAGCTGAATTGTGATGTAGAAGAAAAGTAACAATTCCTCACTCAATAGAATAAGCAAAACTATTTCGTGACAATGAAAATACAAACATAAAGATAGAAGAAAGTCAAGACAATTCAGAGTATCAAGGTTGGATATAACATGTGAATTAAATTCATTTTGCGTCCAGCAAATTTACCTACATCCGGCAAATTAAAAGGGAACGTTTCACAAAGTTTGGCCACTATGTAAAATTTTTGTTTGGTTCATTTACCCAATAATTCCGTCAGGTACTAAGTAGTTTCATACGGAAATCAAGTTCAAGAACTTTATACCAGGCTAATTAACATGTTTATGGACCAAGAAACTCGAACCAAACGTTCTTATCAGTTTATAGTCTTGAAGGTGTTTGGAAAAAGAATGTAGTGTTTGGCTAATGATTAAAATAGTCAAACAGCATGTTCTTCTTGAATAGAAAATATCACATGGATTAGATATTTCTTTGAGAAGCTAAATGTATAAATAAGACAAAGTTAAGCGGACCTCTTCATTGTTCTGTTACACGGAGATGCAAATCCACAATCTACATAACAGGATAAAGTTACTATAAACAAGATTTTGTGTGATTTCGAATGCCACCCAAAAATTCAAAAGAAAACTAGCTCAAGATCTTAAGCTATAATAATCTGGAAAAATGAGAACAACTCGTTAAAGAAAAATTCTTTGTAAGCGAGTTATTGGTAACTGGGTTACGAATGGCAATGGAAATCACAGAGGAGACTTACGGATTGGCTCAAGTGGATGAAAATCTACGTCATTTACTGATCCATTGTGGCCTGGCAATTTGTAAAGGATTCTTCTTGTCACTGTGTCCCATACATACACAAACCTGTGAAAAATAAAGTTGCATTAGACACTATTTTAACACACCGCTGTTGTAAGCCTCCAGTAATGTAGTCATAGACTTTTAGGTGCAGTCCCAAAATTCCTAAAGTTATTCAGATAGATGACTTCTTGTACTTACTCTCAGGCGCCTAATAAACGCCCCCCCCGCTGACTAATTTTTCGATTTTTTCCAACCTCCGGACCTAACTAGCACCCTCCGTTTATTAATTTTAAGGAAATTGACGTTTTTTACAAACTCGTCATTTTATTTCCTTTCTGTTTTAGTGCTATTTAAGCCCAATTTTCATGGCAAAATAAATGTTACATTTTTCTGAATATATTTTAGTTTCATGCCTTACGACAACTTCAAAACTCATCCATAGCTATTGATGAGAGGGGCAAATCCAGAGCTGGACTTTCGGGGGAGCATCTGATTCATTTTATTGTTTTTTTCATTTGAGAAGTTTCTTAGCACTGTTGTTTGCTATAAGAAATATTGCCGTTTGGGGGGCATGGCCTGAATCTGTACCTGATCGATGATTAGAGACATTTTCCACCCACCCTACTTATTCCAACCCCCCAACTATCCCGTCTATTCGGTACTAAAGAGTATAATTCTAACATTCCCATAAGCGTATGCAAAGAAAATATTTCAGCCTGACAACTGAACCACTGTAGAAAAATTGGCGACGTTTGTATTTCACTAGTACCGAGTGGTGAAGAGCTGTAGAAAAATACCTCTAAAGGTTTTCTCAATTTATCTTATTGCACCATCTTCGCCTCAGAGCCTGCAATGCTACGTTAGCATGTAATCAGTTTACTACAGAGTTTCCTACATGAGGTACCGTATTTCCTATTTTAAACGCCGCGGCGTTTATACATGACTACAAGACGTATGCATCTGTTATGGAGCTGTAATTTCCAGATGCTCTACTAGTTCTCTGCAAGCAAGAGTGTTTAATTCCAAAAATAATGATATTTCAGTGTTGCTTATTTCGTCAACTCGCCCCGTGTATGCGGCGTTTCATAAGGGGCGGCGTTAATAAGACGAAATACGTTATATATTCGTCACAACAAACGCACCTATCAGCTGATCCAGCTGCGATGAATCGACCATCTGGTGACCAGCAGCATTTCAACAAATTCTGAAACGAAAACAAATTTTAACGCTATGCTCCTTGCTATAATAATCAGAATGTCTTGAATAGCAATTCTCTTCAACTGGACGTCGTTCAGTATCATCAATATCAATATCAATATCAATATCAAGAATTTAATTATAGTATACAAAAGAAATTAAGATAGCAAGATTACTGCTAATTAAGGCTTACTGGCTTGAAAAATTAAATATATAACAGGTATAAAATAAAAATTGATACATATCATTTTAGGTACCCAACCTGTGGTATATATATTTTGCAAAATCTATAGTTGCAGCTCTCGCCCTTCCAACATTTAATATGGCTTTTGAAAATAGGAAGTGTACTTGGTTGATTATATTTGGTAAAGTCGACCAAAGCCTATTGCCAAGGAAGGATGTAGTCTCAACTCCAGATGTTGCTGTTTGCACTTTTGGAAGCTGTGAGTCGTTACCATTTTGTCGTCCTGTGTTTTATGACAGTATATAAATTCACTTGCAAACGAAATTCATTTGCAGGAGCCGCAGGATTATTAGGAGCAGAAATTTTCAATTTTTTGCAACCAAAGTGTAAAAATTTATCTGTATTCATTTTTACCTTTTCTTTGTAGACAAGCTTTTTCTCCTATCCTAATCTTATGGCTATCATTTACTAATCAATGACTGCGATAATTGTTTCATAAGGCATTAGGTTCAAACACATTTCGTCATTTTAAAGAAGTCAGATGTTCTTGGGCGATCCATCCCATCGTTTGAATATTCTTTACCCACAGACAGTCAGCCAAAATTAACCAGAGTTGCATTCAAAAAATTCAAAGTTCCTCCGGCGCCTATCTCCGTTTCCAGTAGCGCTAGGCCACACGTCTGCGAATGCAGTGAAAGCTACAGCGGGGGGGCTGTTCCACTGGTAGCTCCGCGTGTTTAACTTTGCCACTCCATTCTTACTATGCGTAAATTCTTGTTAGGAAGCCATAGTAAAGGACTACATAGAGATATCGATCAAAATTTAAGCTGTCATTTACAGTGTCTTCTTCTCACTATGGTGAACTTATAGCAACGAGAAATCCGGGTTTTCAGGGAGGTTTCGCCATCACATCGAGTAGTAGATAATGCTACTATTGTTAGTATTGAATCAAATGTCGTTGGGCTCCAATTCAAGCTATAAACCTACTATTTAATTTCTTTCTTTGAAAACGTATGATAATCATAAGATAAAATGGTGCTTTTTCAACCAAAATACCAGCGAAAAAAACTTGCTATCTCTTTTCTTTTCAAACAGATAGTCAAATTGCAAATGAAAACAGATTGCCCTACATGTAATCCTTGTGTGAATTCTAACAGCATTTTAGATAAGAACTTTTATTTTATTCTCAACTCGATAATGAATTGTTCTATTTTGCTTTGCCAAAGATTTGTTCCTTCAATGAGTTTTCTTGATACGATTTTCCCCAATTCACTACTTTGATTCACTCTATAGCTGATGGTAAAAAAACACAGGTGCCACGTGATAGACACATCAGACATAAATTCAAACTCTTCAGGACTTCATCAATGATGAACTCAACTACTCTTAGTGTCTCAAATAGACGGCCTCCCGTCTATTAATTTCAGGAGAATTTTCCTTTCCCCCAGTTGCTTATCAACACCCCCTTCTATTAAATTTTACAAATCGATCATGATCAGAACACGCAGAAAATTAAATTACCTCTTTATAAAACAATTTGCCAGCAAGAACCAATTTCTCCCAGCACTCTTTCTCTATTGAAAAGCTGCCGACATACATACCCCCTTTCTATTAGAACCCTCTTTTTATTGAAAACTAGTCAACATGAACATCCCCTTCTATTAGCACCCTCTTCTATCAAAGATCAGCCGATATGAACGCTCCCTTCTATTGCCTCCGCCCTTCTATTAGAGACACCAGAGTAGGATGCTTTGTACTCTTCGAAATGCTGGTTCTGGTTCCAAACTCCCATATTCTGTTATACGGAAATTGATCCTTTGAACAGTAATAAAAATTACGATATCTTCGAACGCAAAAACAACCATTCATTTCAAGAACGTTCCACCCCAAGTTTTGATGAAAACAAAGCAGTTTGTTCACTGGAGCTTTCTGTGTTGAGATATAAGAAACTTTTTTCCATATAACAAACGTGGACCGGCACCTAGTGCTAAAAGTCTCCTGACGTACAAAATTTTGGCTTTCTAGTACTTTGAGTTTTTGAATTAGTTTCTTATTTTCGAGACCGAAATTTACCTTATTGTTTGAAAGTCAAACACTTCTGGCTGGATATAACCGCTCAGCGTCACGAAAAATACCCAAACTGATCAGAAATAACGAGCTACAGTATTTTCCAAACAAAAATCGTTCAAATCAACGAATGGAAGCAAGTCAACAAACATTTGTTAGACAAATTGATATCTTATAGTTTCTTAATATTTCTTGAGAATAGTACTAGAGTTTCTTACTTAATTTTTTGACCGTCCTAGTACTCGCTTCTTACAAAACAGTTTAAGCTGCAGAGCTTGTGATCTGTTGGATGGCGCGGTGCTAACAAATTCTGAAACAGATTCTACTATGCTTACACTTGGTTCATAGAACGAGGTATAACACGCCCAGCAAAAGCGGCCGAAACATCAGTTATGTCTTTCAAAACAGCACCAGAGTACTGGCGAAGTAACGGAATACGCCGCTAGAGGGCCGCTGTTGTGAATGTGCATTCTGTGCTGTCTGTAGAACTGTTTTTTGTCCAAGGTGGTGAAATGAGTCGTATTCCATACGGCTAAATTAAAACTACTAGTACAGTGACGCAATACATTCCTCAATCAAATTCATTTGCCATGAGAAGTCAATTTGGAATTCATATGAGGCGTCTACGCAAGACCTATTGACTTATTCCATCAGCATAAATCCTCTAACCCGTGTTGTTGAATGCATGGCCCACGGGCCACAATCTGGTCCACCATACTATCCAGTGTAGCCCGAACTGAGGTGAAAGCTGACAAAGAACTATATTGATGCCTGTATTTTGCTATGTTGAATTGGTCCTCCATCTATGAACTAAATCTGAAAGTGGCCCCCCATTAACAAGGGCTGGACAGCCACGTTCTAACCGGTCGTGAAAACCATGGAATCTACCATGCGTTCACTCACCTTTTCAAAATTATGTTGAACACCAGTAAAAACTTTTACACATCTTTCCGTAGGTGCATATGGACGAATGTCCCAGATTCGCACTAAAAATAAGTGTTAACTCCAAGTTAACATACAAAATCACACAATTTTTATGGCTAATATCGGTATTTATCTCAAAATAATGTGTCCCTTTTTCAAGCTAGTTGAAAAGTCCATGCTAATGCTTGGAGAAAACTACAGTTGTTGTCCACAAAAACATGCGTAGCGGGACAATACTACACATAAGTTGTTGTTAACATTTTCTATATTAAATATTAAATTCCTATTTCATAAATCAGCGTTAAAGCTGTTTCGTGTTTAGGAAATAGCTACTGGAAATAGAACACACAGCATCGAAAAAGTTTTGTTTTTAAAAAGGATTAATGCAGACACAAATAGAATTGCTTTAAAGCCTCAGAATTTTCTAAAAAATCAATTTTATTTACCTTGCTTCCACCTGTGTTTATTTACAAATGGCCTAATACTGAGCTTTAAAAATACAACAGACTTAAAAATCCGTCAAAAATACACGAACCAAAATTACCACATACCTGTGTTATCCATGGCGTTCGACAAAAGAAAAGATCCGTCCGGACTCAGCCTAAAGCCGGTTACTGTGTCTGTATGGCCTCGCATCTTGTAAAGCACATCGTTCTTGCGAAGATCCCATACCTTTTAAGATGATTGAAGTGAGTTCACTTTCATGTCTTGCATGCAAAAGTTTCACAGCGCACTTTCACGCGTTGTACTTAAATACGAGACAACTAAAAAAATGAGTGCTCACACGAATCTCCACTGGGAATAATTTTGAAAGTGCAAGCAACTAAATAATGCTATGCATTACTCTATATCAGCGCTTCTCAAATAGTGGGGCGCGCCCCCAAGGGATGCTTAGGGGCCACGTAGGACTCCGAGGAACAGGTATATTAACACAATTTTTATTGGTATAAATATTATTGATAGTGAATGGGGGGCGTTAAACATTTTCTCTTCCCATGAGGGGGCTTCGCAAAAACTAATTGAGGAGCACTGCTTTATGTGTCCCTATCCTCTATCTTGGTACAGCGAGGGGATCCACCCCTCTGAGTCCCCTAGAAATCAGCCCTGATTGGCAGCATTAATCAGCCCTGATAGGCAGCATTATATAACCTTAAATGATCTAACAAACGCTCCGGGCGTTCATTCAATTCTCGAGATTCTTTAAGGTCAATGTGCATCTCAATAATTTGTGTATTCCCTTGTACTTCATCAATCTCTGCTCGGCTCTGCTCTCTAGGGGGGCGTCTATTGGAGACAGGCATTCACTTGAGACAGGACATTTATTAGAGCTCCCAAATTAATTGACAGCCCTTTGGCTCATTAGATTATCAATGTATTATCATGGAAATTAGGGGAAATCAGATAATGCAACAAGGGTGTGGAAAAATCAAGTAGTTCTGTAAATTTTACTCTCTCTCTCTCTCTCAACTGTATTTTTGATTGAAAGAATGGGCAGCTTTTTTAAGATTTGCATTGAGCAACAGTGATTGCCAGGGAATCTCACCACTTTAGTAAGAGAAATCAGGAAAAATTCAAGGAATTTCATCGTAGTTTCGTCAAAACGGTAGCAATCTAAATTTTATGATCAATTCAACATATAAAAGAAAAAACGTTTGTTTGTGAAAATTACTTCTAGAAGTGATTCAAGGAGAAATTCAGTTAAACTTACTTTGATAATATTATCGATGCCTCCAGAGAATATTTGATCACTTGTATCATTAAAACACACCGAAGTTACCTGTAAATATTCATAAACAACCTCTAACTGTGATCGTCACAGGAGAAATGAAGAAATATTGAAACATGGAGGTTTCCAGATTCTCGAAGTTGAATTTGAGTAGCTAACAAATTCATGCCTGACAAATTGTGACAAAAAAGAGAGGCGAAAGAAAACTGAAGCCTAAGGCATTTTGAAAAACTTTCCAGAGGCTGACGTGCCTCGATTTGGAAGTGTAGGAGACCTGACATGTCAAGCAACAATAGAACTATAATTTTGGCTAATTTTGGTAAAGCAAGCAACTCAAACGAGAAGATAAAGTAAAAACGATATTGCTAAATCTAACAGGCTTGAAATTGAGTTTAAGCTAAAAATGGGAAATCTAGATTACCTGGTAAGTATTCTGCAAAGTTTGTAATGCCCCCTTTTTCCTGCGGTCCCAAAGCTGTAAAAACAATATCATTAATGAATGAAAACTACAGTCAAACGGGACCACTTTGATCAATTTTGAAACTTTAAAAAAATAAATCTGAAGAACAATGACTTGTGGGAAGTATTATACTCTCAATAGGTCCGTTTGGGTCACATAGACAAAGTTCAAGAATGCATATGATGTTTGGGGTATTTTTCTTTATCTTTTCTAAATGTTTGGGGGTGGGCAATATCACCCCAAGAATGGGGTGACATTGTTCGCTCTAGAATTTTTTATATAAACACAAATATACATCACTGATATCAGCAGCAATGGTGATTTCTAAACATCTTCGCAAGGGGGTAGCATAAAAAAATATGGGTGTCGCCTAGTTGAGACCACACTCATGTTTTAACCGATGCAGATGTGATACGTTTGCTTAATCACGATATAACATATCAAGAATTATAAATATCACAATAATCATGCAGCAGTGCAAAATCAGCTTTTCGATACAATATCATTCCTTTCAGAAGTGAGGAAAACACTTTGAAATGCAAGGTCAGCACAAGATTTTTTTGGAGGGCTCAGCCCACTTACCCCCAATGAACAGTGATTTTAACGAAGGGATCCACTCCCGAGTCCTCTAGAAATCATCCCTGATTGGCAGCATTGTGTAACTAACCTGAATTAATCTGAACCCAACCTGGAAAATCCTATTCAATTTGGGGTCAAATATTCAATACTCTCCCTTTCGGTGCTTGCTTTTTCTACCATATTTTATTGTACTACCCCCCCGCGCGGTATTCTCTACGAAATCTCAGCAAAACAATAATCCTCAGCTACTGAAATTAATCCTACATGCAAAACAGTGATTCCTAAAAGTGACATATGTCATAAATCAAACGAGATGAGAGGACAGTAAAAGTATTCACCTCCCTAAGGCTACTTACAATTGGCCTGCAAAGTGACTGTTAGTTGAGTTGATATTTTGTGTGGGCTATATGTGGTGCCTCGCAGGAAAAAAAACTTTTGTACTAGAAATATAGATGCTGCCGTACCACAGCTAGACTGTTGTTTTCAAGGTCATGTAAGCACTTAGAGCTGTAATGTGTGAGAGGACTAGGGATATGGAGATAGGGAGTGTGGGGGCATGCTCCCAAATACCTATGAAACTTCAAGAGAGTTAGTAGGGATGTCAGGAATCTAACGTCTGTTGGGAAGTTTGACCAATTTGAATCTATAATCCATTTATAGTCTTGGTAATGGTCGGTCGTAACTGGTCATGGCTTATCATACTATTGTCATATTCATAAACTTATTTACATTCGATTTCTTGCTAGTAAATAATGAATAATAAATATCAGCAAATTTAAAACATAAGATATGTACAATAACAAAAACCTGAAGGAAAAAAATAGAGTTCTATTTCATTGCTAAGTGTTTGCATTTCAATACAATGTTTCTGAACGCCCCTACCAAGCAAATTGTCTAGGCACATTATTGGTGAGGATTATGGCACGTGTGAAAAGATATTACTCTAACAGCTGCCCAAACGAAACGATGTGTGATGTTTTGAGCTTTCAGGCATACCGAGTGGAAAGGAATAAGGCTGTAATGCTTAAAATATATTCAATAATGACTTCTAGATTGAAAGCAAACAAAATAATCAATCCCATATCTTTCCTTGTTGTTGCAACTCAAACAATTCTTAAAATCTGCTTAACTAATCTTGACGTGCTTTTAACTTGTTTGCAAACGCAATAATCAAGCATGACGGGTTTTTTGTTACGTTTGTCTGTGCAATCAAGAGTGTGAGAATAGACCCACGCAAGCCAATGGTTCAACACGTGTCGTCAATCTTCCTCAATATGAAACACCAACAGCTTTATTAATGGAATAAAGACATGCATCTTTTATCGACGAATACGCGTACTTTTCATTAGAAAGTGTTCTACAAAAAGTATTTCAAGATTACTTATACAGAGCTTTCAATAATATTTAGAGAAAGCAGCTGATCGTAAATAGGTGACGGCTGTGTACCATGGAGGGCTACCCATTGTTTGTACTAGTTTACGTCATTTTAAGTGAAAGTAGATGAAAGTTTAGGTAGAAGTAATCAGCGATGAATCGCCGGTAACTACCTATTGCAAACTCTGCTTATAGGGTTAAGAATGTTCAATACTGGAGTTTTGAAACCTACCAAAAACATCATTCAAACACGCAGCTACCCTTGGGTGCCTAATAGACCCCCATTAATTAATTTTTCAAAAATTTTCCACCCAGGACATTCCTTTTCCAGCCCCTAGGCTAATAAATTTTTAAGATCTCACTCAGGACAGTTTCTAGAGGAGATACTTTGGCCTGCAAGCAAAAAATATAAGAAAAGCATGCTGATGATTGCATGTGTTGTATGGTTCAGCGTTGTTTCATTCTATGGACTTGGCTATGTTACTCTGATATAAATTTGTGACCAGAAACCATTGCCTCTTCTACATCATTTTTAGTGATTCTCTAGCCGCCCATGTTTATTCCAATCCCCCCGCTACCTATGATTTGGAAATTTTTCCAGTCCCTCCCCCGACTATTCCAACCCCCTATCTATTAGGCACCAAAGAGAAGCTAAGACTTGACCTAAGAGACTTGACCTAAGAGGCCATACACATATACCGTCTGCAACAAGAAGTGAGGGGTACAATGAAGACAGCGCAGCCTGTGCACAAGCTTATGGAACCTTGATTGATGTGATTGGATGATATTTTTTGCAGAACTCTGGGCCGACTTAGAAAAGACGGAGAGAAGAAAATCAATCCAGTACGTCTTCAGACAAATGTAAGATCTAACTAGGACAAACCTTAACTGTGCCATCATCTGAGCCACTAACAATCAACTCGGGCCCACGTCTGGCAGGGCAGCAACTGTTTACAAAGGATGAATGTCCCTTCAACCGTTTAATCCTCATCCCAGTTTCGTAATCCCAGCATGCAACTGTTTTGTCTGAAGAGCATGACACCAACGTACTAGAAAAAAGAAAAAACTCTTTGAGGCGTAGATTCTTGTATTCATTCGCTCAATTCACTCATCACTTAGTGCTAGGAAAGCACGGAAACTTAGTAATTAAACAATGAAGTTTACAACTAATGTATATGCAAGGCAAAAAAAGTAGTTTAATTACCAATTGTTGCACAAAAACAGCCCATTGAGAACTACCACTCTTTGCAAAAAATAATAGCACTTTGCTAACCAGACCAAAAAATATCAATCGAACACAAAAAGTTATAAATATATAGCAAATAGCTACACAACTAAATAACTTGGATAACCTAGATATTTATTCAGGGTTCGTATATTTCCAAAACATTTCCAAAGCCAGATTACCAAATTTCCAAAACTATGAAACATATTTTCGTGTGCATTTTGAAGCCCCATAAAAAGAGAAACACATTGTTTTTCACGCTACATTTTATGATTTTTTCTGGTGGACTATGTCTTGTATTACACATATCAAAATGAACAAACACATGACATAAGGTGTTTGATTCAACACTGTCATATCCATGTCAGGATATTTTAGATTTCCCAAACAAAAATCCATAACTTTTCCATAGCCAACTTGAAAAACCTCTCTTTTTCCAAAACTTTCCAGGTTCTGGAAAATGGCATCATCAATTTCCATAGCTTTCCAAAACCTTCCAAAACCTCTGCGAACCCTACTTATTTATTCACTTTCTCATTTATAAATTTAGGTTCATAAAATCTTGTACACACCTTCCATCGGTGAAGTAATGCAATTCCATTATTGCTCCGGTGTGACCTTTCAACACAGCGAAGTTCTCACATTCTCCGTACACATTCCAGAGATCTGTTGAAGCAGAATTCGACTGATGTAGCGAGGAAGTTTTAGTGAAGTACAAAGTTACATCCACGACTTAACTTCAATATATTTTCAGGGGGGTATCAGAGGCTTGTCCCGCGAGAAGTTTTCTGTGACCTTTCCTTTCTTTTAGTAACAGCAGTTGATCGAAGGGTCCTGGGTACAATAAATTGCCCCGCAAAATTAAGTGGTACTGCCGTTTTTACCCCTGCGAAATGGCAAATGGTTAAGGCTGGGGGGTCACTCACCCCCATACCCCCTTAAGTTTCGTCCTTAGTTACAACCAATAGCTTAAATATAGTGGAAAAGGAATGCATTCAAAAGAGCCAAAGAGTGAGTGATGAGGACATAGAATAATTGCCAAGCACGCAGCATGCGCAAAATTCCAAGCACGCAAAACGCAAAACACGCAAAATGCCAAGCAGAAGCAGAGCTCCCAATAAGCATTAAGTCAAGAAGTGCCTAGACTGAGAGCACAGGGATATAACGGCATTTGTAAACCGCTGACAAACAGGCTGAAAAATGCAATTGAGGCCCCGTTTACATGATATCGGATTGAAATGAATCCGATATGTTTTCGTAGCGTATTGCCCTTCCGTCTACATGATGACAATGATGAATCTGACATAAAATCAATACACACATAAATACGATACAGAGTGAATACGGTATTGTGTAGACGCATGGATTCGATACGATTTGATGCCTGATTGACAATGAGGCCATTCTTGTTGAAAATCATTGTTAAATATACCCTCATTGTCTATCAGGTATGGTATGGAATCATACCGGATTCATGCGTCTACACGATACCGTATTCATTCTGCGTCATATTCATGTGCGTATTGATTTTAGATCGGATTCTTCATTGTCATCGTGTAGATGGAAGGGCAATACGCTCTGAAAACATGTCGGATTCATTCGATATCGTGTAAACCAGCTCTTAGTTATAGTGGTGCGGAGGGAACAAAATGTTTGAAAGGAGAGTTGTAGTAAGGGCAGTTATGGAAAGATACGGGAAAATGTTAGATATTCTTGGCAAATGAGTTCTAGCCTCATTTTTGCGGTAGCTTTATGAGAGGTTCTGCTCAGCTTTTTAAAACGAGGCTCCTACGAAAATGAGGCCACGTATATGATAATCATATTTGCCAGTCGTCTGTATTTGTAACCGTTGAAACAATTATAAGTCAAGTAGCTAGTGCATATCTAATTCGAAAGTGGTGTTCACCACTTTCATCAGTCGGTACACAAATTTAACTTTCTAGAGTAATTCGCTGTCAAATTGAATTCAGTTTGTCAAACAAATCAACGTGTTTCATTAAAATTCTGTGCTGAGTTGCGTAATTTAACAAAGGTTCTGTCTGCTACTAGAGTCACCCAATAGCCAATGACCTACGATTTCACATTGTGCGTAAATATTGATGGAAGTTATGACTCGTCTAATAATCCAAATTTCAGTTTTCATGTCAGAAAAATCACTATTTCTAATTCGCAAAAAATGTTATGAAGTGGCAGTTTTCACGCTTGTTCAGCTAGATGCTAGATAATGTCTTAAAAGATTTGTACTGGTGTAAACTAATACATCCAAGTCATCGGTTAGAGGGCGTGTTGGAAATAAAATTGTTAATACTAATTCTGGTTTCAAATGTACTGTTTTGGTTAAACACACTTTACCGTAGAAGTGGCTGCATCTGAAGAGACTATAAGCAGAATTCATTAAACGTATTTTGTGCTTTCGAGCGAAGATCTGAGGGAAAATGTGCCTGCATATCACACAGAATGTAATACACGTCTTTTTTATAAGACACAAACTCTCTGGCTTCGGCCTGGAAGTTTCTTAATATTTCATCAAATCTGGCTTTAACTGTTTCTTAAACGTTTCTTAAATTTAAAGACTTTCAATGACAATAACAACCCAGAATAGGCAATTGTGATGCAGGAAAAAGGATGCTCAGGTTTAGTGAGGCATGGAATGGATGTTGATTCTATTTTTCTTGCTAGTGCGACCAAAAATTTATTAGTAAAAACAGTTTTTGCAAGCTATTGTTTGAAACTCAGCCTGCCTAAGTTTCTTAAATGATTTAATTTTTGCCTAATTTCAGCCTCATGTTTCTTATAGGCATGTTTCTTATAAAAAGTAGATGGTTCGATCCATATTTAGATCAACGTGCCTGCAAATTTGAAATGTGGTATTTTATGCCTGTGTGCCACGCTCGCGCATTCGCGCAGATTAATGAGTAACAGGGCTATAGAAGGACCCTGAGTCTTTTAACATTCAAAGGCAAAGAGAGTACCAGACTTACAGATAAGTCGATCAAATCCTGCCGATGCAAGCGTATTTCCAGATGGGTGAAACTTTGCTGTGAAGATTTCTCCCTGAAATCGAAAAATGTCACATGAATAACTACATTCATAGTTTGATTTTTGAATTTTTGAGGTTCGAATTTGGCATAAGTAAGATCTATTAAGGCCCCTGATGCCATCGTTCCCTCAATCAGTCCAAGCACGGAGACACATGCGATTGCACGTACGCGTGTCCACACGCACGCAAAATCTCCAGCACGAGCAAAAAATCACCCATGCCAACATCACTATCAATCGTGCAATTGCACATGTCAAGTAGGAAATTTGTTGTCGTAACTGCAACACAAGTGAATGTCACCTTTTGCTTTCATAACTCTGATCTATCCCGCTTATCCTACATCAGCCATTCGATATGCTTCAGCAACAAGAAACTCTGCATTTTGGATACAAAAACCTTGGATCGGCCCTGCAAATTCCAAAAACGTAAGAGCAATCGCTGGTACAGACAGGGTGCATGTGGGAATGGACGCTCTTGCGCAAATTTCTTCCTGGCATGGACAGCTTCATAGTCGTATTTCTATTCTTTCCATCGTTATATCGTCAGTCTGATTGCTTCTCATCAGTGGCAGTTCTTCAAGAGGCAAGAGGGCAACTCGCCTCCAGGTGTCATTGGTTGGCAAATTCTCAGTAAAATTAATTGGAGAAAACCTAATTACACGTTTCTTAAAAAAAACCACTTTCTGCCTGAGCTGCAATTCTCTTAAACACTTTTTTCTTATAAAAAGACTGTGCATTTGGCAAATACTCGGCTACTTCTAAAATACCCAGCAATTCAGCACCGGGCCCCCTGATTCTTCTTGAAAAAAACTCCACTGTTTCTCAGACCTCCTGTAAATCAAATGAGAGTGAAAAGTGTACATGAGAGGCAGTGGTGATTTTCAAGAAGAACCAGGGGGGCGCTGGTGCTGAATTTGTTGAAACTGATTCTTCAATCAGTTTTTCTGAAATCCTTGTAAGACCCTGAGAACTAGCAAGCGGCCTAACTGAAACTCTAAACTAATGCTCTCTAGTAATGACCCTTACGTTAAAATAAACCAAATTAACGATGAAGATTCAACAACACCAAACGCCAAAAATATCCAATAAACAAAACGACTTACTCCATGACCTGTTAAGAGCATGATCGGGGATTCCAAAGCAGACGATCTTTGTGGACCCTGCAAAACAAAACGGGCTCGACTAAGTTCATTATACAAATTAGCAAAAAGGGAGAGCAAGCGCGGGAGATACAGAACTACCAACCATTAAAGACCATGTTCAAAAGGGTCGCAGCTACCGATGAGGGTGTAATGGAATGTAACCGCAGATGATCTCGTCCGTAAATTTAGTTGCAATGACTTTCATCGATAAATGACTGCATGACGTAATCAAAAGTGTCGAAAATACCATTTCTTGCATCAATGCGCCCCATGAAGAAAGGAGCTCTTGCTAAAAAGAACCCTTCTGTCGGAAAATTCGCACCTACGTCGGTAAATTCACTGCTTAACCAGTTTCTGTCGGTAAACTATTGGTCGACACCCCACAAAAAGAGGTCACGTGACGCCATTGGTCACACCAGGGCGGCGATGTGCTAGTACATTATACATACGTCCGGTGTTTTATGGGTAGAATGAGTTTTCGTGCATGATCTTCAAACGAGAGTTTCGAAGGGGTGTATCATTCGTTGAATTTTAAAATCAAATTAAGAAACTACATGATTGAAGAAAAATGCTACAATATTACGTACGGATTTAACAAACGTGAAACTAAAATTCACAGGTGAAAACTTCCACTCGTCGAAGAGAACGACTAACTAGAAATTCTACTTGTTTTTTGGCTAATTCTACTTGTTTCAGACGAGTGAACGACCGTTTTTTCAAGCACTTGGCTGGGCTTGAAAAAGAAAATGAAGAATGAAAACTACGGCAAATGGCGGTTGTTCTTAGAAGTTGAAGAGAACACGCTTGTCAGGTTGCTAAACAAACATTGGGTATGCGGTTAGGCAAAAAAGAGATTAGACATTATTCGCTGATACATTGCCGCAAATGTAAATAAACTTACAATGATAAACAAAAAAATAAGATTGGGTTTCATTGATGAAATGTCGTTGATGTACATATTAAAATGATCAATTTATAATTTATAAATTATACGATGGGTAAAAATCAATAAATTGTTTGCATTACTTCTGGCTAGCTAATAGGAATTTGCAAACTGAAAGTAAAATATAAATTTTGGAGAACTACTTAAAAGCAAAAGGAACACTTGAATAGGAAAACATTTCAAAATCATGCTAAAATAATTGTGACTTGAGAATCGGAAGACTTTATCTTAGGAAAGAATAAAAAGCATAGGAAATGGAAGTCTGTCAAGCAAGATGCTCAGATAAGCTGCCTTATGAAGTTTGGTAGAAATATACAAG
The DNA here is from genome assembly GCA_018155075.1 of Cassiopea andromeda. Lineage (NCBI taxonomy): Eukaryota > Metazoa > Cnidaria > Scyphozoa > Rhizostomeae > Cassiopeidae > Cassiopea > Cassiopea andromeda. The sequence goes on from WIPJ01067655.1 coordinate 404,709, forward strand.
ATTATCTACATGAGCAGCCGAGACCTAGCTGTAATGCACTTGACTCAGACCAACGTGATCCTGGGTTCAAGGCCCATCTCAGGCCATTGGTGACGTCAGGAAGGGCATCCGGTCTTAAATGCTCGTGCCAGAACGGAGGTAAAATCTAGTATCTACATGCAATTGTGCTGTGACTAACAATGCATGCTACTGATGATACTCATGTGATATCTATATAAACTAGGATAGTTCGTTGGACATTTAGCCAAATAAAATCACTGGGAAAACACAATTTAGATACACATACTACTTTGATTAAACGTGACGTTCTATTTTGCATCTTTTATCATTACAACGAGAGCTAATGAAATGAAGTTGTAGAATATATATATATATATATATAATAAATATATATATATAATAAATATATATATTATATATATACATATATAATAATATATATATATACA
>WIPJ01067655.1:405402-432209 GCA_018155075.1 Cassiopea andromeda
ATATATATATATATATATATATCTATACATATATATAAATATATATATATATATATTTATTTATATATAAATACATGTTTATATATTTATATGTATGTATGTATATATATATACATACATGTATGTATGTTTGTACTTATTATTCATTAATTTATTTATACACAAGCATGCTTCAAGATATATCAATAAGACAAGACCTTTTGAAATGAGATTTCTTTGGCAGACAAACATTTGCTACCAAAATATTCTATTGAAATCAGCTTTTACATTACACACGACTTTCAGGAAAAAGATTCGGCTCCATTTTGTAGTTGCCAAAAGCTGAAAAAAGTACTAACAAAAACTTCTTGAAAAAGGTGGTCGACATCACTTAGATATAAAACAAAAGCAGAGTTCCATCTACTGAGGCCAAGAATTTGGATGAAGATGAGCAAAGCAGAGTGTAGCCCATAAGAACATTGTGGTTTATAATACACGCCTTTTTTTATAAGAAAACCATTACTTTGCCTGAGCCTCAATTTTCTTAACTTTTCCTGAAATTGAGCCTGAGATTTTCTTAAATTTTTCTTAACTTTTACTAAATAAACTAGCTAAAATGGCTTACACTCTCGTCATTAATATTGTATACTTTAGTTTTAATTCCATCTTTAACATTATGAATGCAATAATGACGAAATATCGATTTTTGGCAAATAAAAACACTAAATTTTGGGAATTGAGCCTCGTGATTCTCTTACGACTTTCTTAAGATTTTGACCATTTGAGCCTCATTTTCTTATAAAATTTTTTCTTATATGAAAAACGTATAGCTGAATATAAAAGTAACACAATAACGAGGCTCAAGTTTCTCCAAGATTTAAATTAAGAATATAGTCCACTGGTGGCCAACCAGTGAGAAGCTAAGAGCCGCATTCATTACTGTGATACCACGAAGAGCCACATCAAACTCACAGGGACCTTTAAGTATCACCCCCATACATTCTTCTCACGCGAGAATACTCTAGTGCCTCTAATTGACGGCCCCCCTTTTATTAATTTCAGGAGAATCCCCCCAGTGCTTCTTAACACCCCCTTCTATTAAATTTTACAAATCGATCATGATCAGAACACGCAAAAATTAAACTACCTTTTGATAAAACAATTTACCAGCATGAGCCACCTTCTCTTAGCACTCTTTTTCTATTGAAAAGCCGCCGACATGCATACCCCTTCTATTAGCTCCCTCATTTCTATTGAAAACTAGCCAACATGAACACCACCTTCTACTCGCACCCACATCTATTGCCTCCCCCCTTCTATTAGTGACATTAGAGTACCTTATTGAACTCAAGTGAAGTGAACATATCTAAGAAGCCTATTCTTCAATGTGAACGTAAGAGCCACAAGAAGCCAGACAAAGAGCCGCGGGTGGCCACCCTTGATATAGTCCATAGGCGTACTAAGGCTCACGATAGCTGAATATAAAAGTAATACAAAAAGAATGCAAGGCTCAAGCTTCCCCAAGATTTAAACTTTTGTTTATTTGGAATTTCTGCATCACATTTTATGCTGTAGATGCTAGTTTACTGTTTTATTCTTCTCTTGTTTTGTTTCTATGGCGAATTAGCTCATTAACAAAGATTTGCATTTTGTCCTTTGACTTTCAGCCAAAATTACACTCTGGTCACTCAAGAATAATTAAAGGCTAACCGAGAGATTTTACGAATGTTAAGACTCAGCGAAAGATTAGACATTCATATAAAAAGCCCGGCTTTCATGAAAAATCTAAGCATACGGCAAATGATTACCTAAATCCGACCTCATTTTCTATTGTGTTTGCAGTATATCAAGAAAATTTGCCAACAATAAATTTCTTTTTGATGTTGTTTATAATGATGATGAGATGATGGTGTTGTTGATGATGATTATTATTGTTGATGATGACGATGATTGTGTTGTTGTTGATGGTGACTATCTATGGGAGCCCTTGGTGTCATGAGTAATTCGTCTACTTCCTTTCTGGACATGAAGGATCTTGACTTTGACGAAAATACGAGGAAATTCATTGAAAGGAGACTAATAGCCATATCCATTCGAGCGACGTATTACATTTTCTGCCGCAGAAATAAAGACTGGCTGAATCCTGAACTGTTGACTTTTAAGACTTTTTATCGCTTATGTAATCTACAATGTTATTCAGGCAAGCCAATCGTAAAACTCCCAAGCTTTAGAGAGGTTTACATCTGTCTCTTAAAAGAAGTTTCAAAAAAATTGATGATGATGATGATGATGATGATGATGATGATGATGATGATGATGATGATGATGATGATGATGATGATGATGATGATGATGATTGATGATGATGAATGATGATGATAATGATAATGATGATGATGGTGATGATGATGATGATGGATGGATGATGATGATGGTGATGTTGCTGTTGATGATGATTATTATTATTATTATTGTTAATGATGATGTTGAAGATGATGATTATTACTACTTTTATTAATTAGATGGATAATTACTATTGCCATAAGAACTTCATATTACATATTCTGTCGCCGCACTAAAGATTGGAACTCTCCAGAACTTTTTATACTTTAAGTTCATATTATATATATATAAATATATATACATATATATATAAATACATATATATATATATATATATATATATATATATATATATGTATTTATATATATATATGTATATATATTTATAATTTATATATATATATATAATTTATATATTCGTATCTTATATTATCCAAGTAGCTACCTGTAGAGTACCTTACTAAAGCGAGGTTTACAGTAATATGTTTAGGTGGAATATAAAATTAAAGTTTCCATTATTATTGATGATGATGATGTTGATGATAAATCGTCTACAAACCACAGTACCTAACAACATTGAGAGAATACTAGAGAATACAGAATCAAACTTACGCTAGAACTGACTTTTGCAAGGCGTCCACATGGAATACCCATTATCAACTCGTCGTATTATTAATCTCAAAATCCTGCCTCATTTCTCACTATGTCTTAAAAGAAACTTCTAAAAAAGTTAGATGCAAGTACCTCCATTTTCTTCACGTCACATCTACGTAAATAGGCAGGTTTTTTTCGAGTATTTTATCACAGGATGTATGATATTCAACAGATAAAAACCCGGATAAATTTCACGTAACAGGACTTCTTCTCAAAGTTTCTCATCTCTTCTTTGTCCGGCTTCTGTTGACTCTGCAGCTCAATTATCTGACCCATTCACAGTACAACAAAACAAAATCAATGTAGCTTATTTCCAAGCAAGTTTTTATATTCAATTGCGATCCAACTATTACGTTCAACTCACAGTGCAATAACAAATATAGTGAATTGTTGCCTTACGCACGGATGTCTATCACACCAGTCGTTCCATCTTTGAAGGAAGCATTGCTGAGTCGCGGCATTTGGATACACTAGTAACTAACAAACGATAAATCGTATAGTGTCTTCTCAAAATCTCTTCTCAATCTCATGCGTAGACAACAAAACTTTTCCCGCTACATTCAAATGAAGGGAAGGTAATTTAAATAGTATTGGCTTCTCATGATTTGCAAAACCATATATATCAAAAACAATATCTGTGCACTCAACTGTCTGCTGAAATTACAAAGAGATGGCTCCTCTGGTTTCAGGTACAAGATTCTGTTGTACGAAGTTGCAAGCACTGACTGTGTTTTATGTCGATGATGTGTTCAGCTTCCACTGCAATTGCGAACCCCCTGCGAAGCTCCAATCAAGAGCATTTTGCAAACGCACCAGCAGATACAAAGACCAATTGTCATAAAACTCTGAATGTAATCCGAAAGCAACAATACTTTGAAGTATTGATAAATCCTTTACAACCTGCTATACCATGCATAAACCAACACTACATGCATCTATGCCACATTCTTAATTGCGAAATAACCTCTGTAGAAAAGAGCAGAATACTTCCAAGTGAATTCAACCTTATCTTTGTGCAATCAATAGTCGAATAAATCTGGAAAAGATAACCGGAAATCAAACGAATAGTGTTGCCAGATTCTACGATAATCTTACGTTGCAGTGCTTTCAATAAAGTAGGAATCTAATCCAACTTATGTGAAACTCTAATCTGAAGCATTACCGTAATTTCTGCAATATCAGGACGCTTGATTATGACAGCGAAGATCTGTTTTTGTCTCAGTGCTCATTATCCTTTGAAACTCTGGTCAGCTAAAAAGCAATTATCTCAATTCCTTCTGAAAGCAATTACTTTAACTTTTGAGAATTCAAACCAGTAATCGTCAAAGACGCCGCTCTGTTAATCAGCCTATCAGAAATGACACTAACCTTTCCCTTGACTATTATCTGCGTTGTGGCTTTTGCAACTGTTTTCGGTAAACCTTCGTTTAGATTCTGACTCACTTTCCAAAGAAATAAAGCGCAGTTAATAACAGTTAATTTTACCAGACATCCATAAACTCTCTATCAAATTTCTTTGACTAAACATAGACTTCAACCTGCTAACATTTCTACGTCAAACAGCTTTGAAACTCTCTGTGTTGCTCGTACATGGAACGTTGTGATGAGAGGCAACCAAGAAAACGCCGAAAATAAGCCTGTTGCTACAAGAGCAAAACAGATGCTACTCGTATATCTACAGAGCCGGCTCCACGTAAAAAGCATCAATTTTCTAATCTCACCACTTGCTTCGCCTCAGCATTTGAACTGTTAACTCCAAAACATATGACCCACTAGATGGAAGAACTAAAGCTTTGGAATTCGAAGTGTACCTGACAAATGGCTTTCTTCACATGGCTCAACGACTACCAATTTCTATCAAAACTCGTTGTAGATGGTGCATCAAATTTCCGACATAAGGTTAACAAACGAAAACGTGAAACGGTGTTTTGAGGCAAAGCTCGATAAACCAAACCATAGTCCAGCAAATTACTCCACCGCAAATACATTCACCACGCTGAGATTTTGAAGTTTTAAAAATCTCTTGACATTCCGAAGTCAAACAAGTAGCCGCATACAACGGAACTTACGAATTCACCTTTCTGATATTGAAACATTTACACTGGCATGCAAAACTTCGTGAAATAAGTTCTTTTAACTGCTGATCTTGTTGCTGCAATTTTACAAGGAAACTCGTCAAATGTTATCGACACATAGTAAAATGAAAGCAACTGCACTGTCCAGCAGAGAAAGTCACTTGAAAACGCACAACGAACACTGTCTATAAAATTTGTCCAATGGGCTTTCAAGGCCTGAAATTAATTGTTCTTATAGAATACTTTCGCATGGTCGAGTAGTCCTGGAAAAGTTCTACAAAGGAAGAAAGTATAAACTGCAACCAAGTGGCCAAACTACGAGGACAATTCACTGTAAACTAATGCTTGCCTTGAATCAAGTTCTGGGGAACTGCCTAATCACATCTCTTCTAGAAATGCAAAGACTAAGAGTTGCATATGTTAGGACATAATGTTCTACCAAAAGTCAGATTAATGGAGCTCCGTACCACTTCAATTCTTCGCCAACTGTTTGTCTGTAATTGAGTGATACTTCTATCAATAACTTGAGAACTGATGCATCACACACACGCAGGTAGGGCTGCTGTTTTTCTTTAGCTCTCAACAATCAACTTCTTGTAGTCTCAGAGTATCTCCATAGAGACCAGTTACTTTGTCATTGACAAATCTGAATTGCAGCTCCATTGAAATAAAACAGCAGGTTCTGTGTTATGATTTGGTGTGAAAATCCTCAGCTAATGAAGATTTATCTCCAGTTCTACCTTTTTGCCAATTAGCAACTCGTGAAGGATCAGATACAGCAAAAAACCTTGTGGTTCATTTAATCAAATGATTAAGAAAACACATCATTTCTCGGAACAGTCGGCAAATACGCTCATCAACAAACAAGAGTAAATTTAAACCGAGCAATTCTGTGACATGCTAGAACAGAAAGCCACGACTTATCATGTTCTGCAGGTTCAAACTTGCATAAACCTGGCATTGTAGCGGTACAAACTTAGACAACCTTTTGCGGTAGCCTCTGATCCAGTCAAAAACAAAGATTTCTGTATTTGTCCAACTTTTCATGTACGAGGTTTATTCTATGTTTTAGGAATATACAGTTTATTAATTTTAGGCCAAATTAGCTGAGGAAGTCATTATCAAAATTTACGGTATCCACTACCAAATTCATGTGAAAGACATTGAATCAAAGGACTCTATATTAAATCTATTATGGAATTGACAGTATAGAGAAAAGTGGATAGCACTGAAAGATTGCAAATGGGCCACACTCTTCTTGACTGGAAGACATACCACATAATACCCTTCTGGATTTCTGGTTTTAAGGAGGTGCTGGGATAGAAATGTAGTTCGCAACCGAGGCTAGAATTGGAAAGGTGAAGAATAGGTACGTATGCGAAAGCAAATACATATCGTAGAACCTGTAGAACGGGGTCATTCATTTAATATGCACACATGAAGGGAGTGGGTGTCAAGCAAAGCGTACGCTTGCCTACAAGGGGGAGGGGAGAAGACACATTCAAGTACAACCAGAAGCTCTACTCAATCGCACCCTTTCCAAGTTACACTACCTAATCCACAAACTCAAGCTCACAAATCATCTTTCATTCCAAGAACTTCTCATCTATGGAGCACATTGCATTCCCCTGCTTTCTCGAAACCTACAACTTATCATCATTCAAATCTAGCATCATCAAAATTGATCTTACGGCCTTTCCCCGTCATTACATACTAAAAAAAAACGCAAAATAAAAAAAGTCTTCTTTTTCCATGCAATCAGTATTGTTTTCATATGCAAAGTTTTTGACCAGGGGCCGGGAACCTATGGCTGGCGAGCCACATGTGGCTCTTTTCAAGACAGCATCTGGCTCTCCGGCTCGCAGAAAAATCTTAGCAGACTTTCCTCAAAGCATTGCAAAACAGCGAATACCTCCAAAATAGCCTCCCAAAGTTAACACTTGTGTCGTTTTCAGTTGCCATTTAGCCTGAATTGCTAAGTTTGTGTTAAATTAGAAGTTTTGTGGTGCCATACGACACCAATATCCAACTGTATGGCTCTCATGGAAAACCATTTTTACATATGAGGCTTCCATGGTCCCCTCAGCCAGAAAGGTTCCCGACCCCTGGGTTAGACGGTTTTTTTAATTTCATGTATCTACAAATCAATTGGGATATTCAGCTTCACGTTAGTGCATGAAAGGTTTACTTTGTGTAAGCGATAAAGGAATAGAGAACATCAATGAAAACGAGGCCATGACCAAATAGGTTTACTAGGAGAGAATCAAATTGCCCAATCTTTACCAACATTTTCAAAATTTTGCAAGGACTCTTTACAGCTGCTTCAATCATTTATCGAATATCTAGCAGATAGTATTCTTATCATACTTTGTTGTCTTGGTCGACGACTCTCATTGCTTTTGCATAAAGCATTTTCAGTGATCACTTTCCTGTCTCTCAAACATTTTACTATTCATTTCATTTTTGCTTTTTGATTTTTCATGTTCTGTTAAAATATATACAGGGTAAAAGTTTCAGTTAAAAAACTGTTTTACAAACTGGCTTACAAAAAATGCTAAAACAAAAACAATCAAAATAAGAACTTAGTAATTTAACTGCTAATTTACAGTCTTACATAAAAAGAGTAACAGCAAACAAAAGTAAAAGAAAATTTACGAGAAAGAAATGTGGCTAATTGTGAAAATCAGATGTTGATTTGATAAAAGAGGGCAGAGAATAGCCTATCTTTTTCTCTATGGAATTGTTGATGAGAATAAAGTTTCACCGCTAAAATTTGGGGAGGGGGTCAGATGGATACGAGTACGTGCGCAATGGGGTGGGGTTCGTAGCAACTGTACATGTGCGTAAGATGAGGGAGGGGGGAAGTCAAATTTTCACCATTGTGGTGCTTACGTACTAAATGAACGACGCCAACTTGAGATGAATGGCCTAGAAACAGAGTAGATGGGGAGTCGAGGGCCAAAGCATCTTTGATCATGACTCCATGCCAATTTGAATATTCTATACATGAAATCCAAACCGGAATGCAAAGCCGAACTAGACATTAGTTTGGCCTAGAAGATGCCCTCAGCGATTATTTTGCAATCCTTCACCAACCAAAATGCCACTGTTTGTTCAAGAAAATCATCCCGAATTCATTTTATCTATGTGCAAACAACATAATTTCATTTACAAAGTGACTCATATAACCTAAAAACTTTACTTTGCATAAAGTAGACAATACAACTGTTTACAAGAAGGAACGAAGAAATAGGTCAAAAGGCCATGTTTATTGAACTCACGGCGGTTGAGCATTTCTATTAGATTAAGAGATTTCCATAAACTAAATATTGCCTTAACGGCCTTTGAGGGAACCAAACAAATGCTGAATTCTTTTCACAATTCCTCAGTGCTTTTATTGAAAACCTTGAAAAACGTATCATAAAATAGTCTAACAAAGCTGAAACCAGTGTTGGGTATGTACTAAATGGAGTTCAAGATAAGCGCGCAATTAAAAAAATTGTTGCATCTTCAAGTTAATGAATATGAAGTATGACATTTCATCAATTCTAAATACAGTACTAAGCATACGTTCTTTACATCAACGGTACACTATAATGGAAGTTATTGCTCAACCTGCTTTAGGGTTATCCCTTATACTGGAGAGACAGAGTCCCTTAGGGCCCCTAGGAATTCAGTAAACTGTGGGCCCTATCTTCATTTTCCTTCTCTAAGGATAATAGAAGTGATTGCTCAACCTGTAACACTTACTTAGGGCTATCCTTTATACTGGAACAACAGAGACCCTTTGGGTCCCTAGGAATTCAGTAAGCTTTGGGCCCTATCTTCATTTTCCCTCTCTAAGGGTAATGGAAGTTATTGCTCAACCTGTAACACTTACTTAGGGCTATCCTTTACACTGGCGTAACAGAGATCCTTAGGAATTCAGTAAACTCAGGGCCCTATCTTCATTTTCCCTCTCTACGGGTAATGGAAGTTATTGCTCAACCTGTAACACTTACTTAGGGCTATCCTTTACACTGGCATAACAGAGACCCTTGGGAATTAACTAAAAACTCTGAGCCCTATGTTTATTTACCCTCTCTAAGGGACCCCTTCAGGACCTTAAAAGCTTGGGGGCTCTTAAGAGCCACCCTAACCCCAACCCATATCGGTTACGTCACTGGTCGCGCTGTGATGTGCCGTAACGAGGGATTCAGGCTGATTTGCATGGCACAACAGTATAAAACTTACATCGAACCCTATTCTGTCTTATTGTAAAGAGTTCTAGGTGAATGGTAGGACTCAGTAGAACTAATAGAAAAAATGGTTCCATATAGTAGTGTTGTACCGGAGTGATGGCCCAGTTGTAGAACGTCTACCTAACAACCGGTAGTTCATGGGTTCGAGCCCCGGCCGAGTCATACCAAAGACTTTTAAAATGGTACTTACTGCCTTCTCGTCTGGCGCTCGAAATATGAGAATGGAGTGGGAAAGTTAAACTCGCGGAGCTACCAGTGGACCAGCCCCTCGCTGTAGCTTTCACTGCATTCGCAGACGCGTGGCCTAAGGTTATATAAACAGAGATAGGCGCTGCCCTATGCGCCATTTGGCGCGGGAAAGGACTTTGACAATAGTAGCGTCGTACCAAACTTTGATTAATCATCATCAATGTCTTCTTTTCCCTATGACGAGGAACCATAAGATTAGTTGAAAGGTATCTTCTTTTCTTTGGACACGGGCATGCAAACCTGGGGGTTAGGGGGCACATGCACCCCTTGAACAAACTTATTATCAAAGAGTCGATATGCATTCTGGGATTTCTGCTCGCCACAGATTCTATCCAACATTTTTCTAGAAAATATGGCTCGCCATTCGCCATTTCAGCTTGTAAATCTTGGGCAAACCTGTCGTAAATGCTGATAAAAACTCGCCAAAACTTGCCAAATTGGAATTTGCGAGTTTCTATAAAGGCTCGCGCTCGCCACGGATCCAGCGCAAACTGGGTCACGAATGCAGTCTGAGAAAGGAGTATCAAAGCAACAAAACGATTTTTTGGCACATTCCTCTTGGTCTTATAAGGGGTATCATTTTTCTCAGTTATCAAATTATTCCATTATCTCCCCAGAAAATAATTTCCCAAGACAATACTACCTCTGTAGGTAACAAGCATTCAATCGAGGGCATTTAGATTTTCTAGAAATAGCATCAAAGTGACTGTACCATCAATGCATTTTAAATCTCATAGGGTACAAGATTCAAAGTTATTTATAAAAAGTATCTGTTCTCTACAAACTACCAACTTTGATGGAGTTCTTTAGTACATTAGGCAAGGTTGTCAATGGAAGTGGCCTTGAAGCCACTGTTTACCAGGGTAGAATTTGCACCTCAGGTGGGATGAAAGGGGCTATATCTGACAAACGCATAGCAGTCATTCCTACTTTGTCCATGAATGTGTTGCAGAAACTATTGACAGATTCTTGTCCAGAGTATATTTTGGATATACCAGATGCAATGAAAGATTGCGTTATAAGAATAATCAGAATTGAAATGTAAATTCTGTTCTGGATGAGGAGCCATTTGCAGTGCTTAGCGGCCGTTGCAAGGATCTTCAAGAAAAGTGCATTGCTTTTAATGAAAGATCCATTGCTAGAGAGCTTGGTAATACTCCACAATTAAGGATGATGTATCAAGCTGCTGTCGACCAACAACATACGCTTCACTTGTGGATAAATATTTAAGATGTTAGCCTACGATTACAACGCTAGAAGGGCACCCCGTCCAGGTACAAAGGAAGTAGATCATCATCCATACCGGTAGTTTTAGAGGGATCGTATAAATATATGGTCTCCAGTACCTTCAATGGATTGGCCTATGTCATTGCCAACCCATTAATTGGTGCTGGGGAACAAACATTCACACGATCTTCCAAAACTGTCTGTATGAAAGAGGACCCTGCTGTTTAATTAACGTTAGTCTACGGTTACAATGCTAGAAAGAATCATTAAGAGCACATCCTCTTTCAGTCAGTTTTGGCTCAAATCACCGAGTTGGCCAAAGTGTTATCTGTGAATTTTCTTCTAGTAACAGTAATTGATCAAATGGCCCTGGCTCTAGTAATTTGTCCACCAAAAATACATTGTACAGCCGTGTTTGGCCTGCGAAATGGCATATTTTCAAGGTTCAAGGGTGACTCACTCCTCATACCTATTATAAGTTTTGTCCCTAGGTACTAATAATGGTTCGATCGGCCAACATTGGTGAATAGAATGTACTTGACCTCCTCTAAGACTGGTTAGACTTTACTAAAAATCCTAGAGTCGCGTTGACATTATAACATTCAATTTAAAACTTCTTTTCGATTCATTCCAATTCAAAACCTCTGATTCCCAAAGGCTCTTCTATTTACATTGTGGGGAGGATGAAAAATCTCAGTCATCAGCAGTCCAGATAAGAAAGATGAATCAAAAAATACTCATGCTTCAAAACGAATCTTGCCACTGTCTTAGCGTAGCCCCACCCCCTGAAACAGTCTGTCATCCCCCCAAATTTTGGGAAAGGTAAAAGTTGTCGGGAAGATGCCTACATCATCAGGTATTAAAAAAAACTTAACTATTTTTACCAAAATACAGCTAAAAGAGGCTACTTCATGCAATTTAGACGTTGAACCTCCATATCTTAAAACACCCCCTAAACGCCAAAGCAACATCTATACTCGTAATCTCGTGACAAAGTGATCTAGAACAAGGTGGTCTAGTAAAATGCCAGCTTGTATGATAATGCTCCCCCTCTGGCCACTAGTCTATGGCTTTTGATCAAGCTGTCCAAAAATGATAGTTTTAGCCTTGACTCCCAGAGTAACATTTTCTCATTTTTCTTTTGTTCACCCTGAAGAGCTCGAAATTTTGCTTCAAAAGAGCCCTCAATCGACTCCAGGAAATCATTTTTACCAAAGATATGGAATTTATTCCCACATTTACCAATCTGGGCACGCTATACACAGCTGACTGACTATTGAGATGAACTACTATGATGTTTTTATCCATGCTGTCCATCCTGCAAGCCCTCAAGATTTGTGGCTAGCTTCATTGCCTATATGTCAATATGCACTAATAATACAAGCCGCATTGCTAGGTGCGATGAATGCAAACAGTTCTGCGTCGCTTGGAAACTACCACGCAGCAGTGGTGTAGCCAGTGAGGGCAAAGGTTGTGTTCCTGAAAGCTTCCAATGAAACCTCCCGACCCCCACGCGGTTTTCGTTACACTTCATAATATATGATACTTCAATAAGAGGGACCCTTTTCTACTTCAATCGGCTCTAAAGTCCTAACACTAACTTCCATGACAGGGAGATATGCCCCTGGTCTCATCCTGCTTGCCCCACTCATTCTGAAACACCATCTTGATCACACCCTGTCTTGTGTCCATCTTATGCTATACACAGCTGACTATTGTGAGCCAAGTAAAAGCTAAAAAATCTTATTTGAGGGTACATTCCCAATTTAAAGAAAGTAGCCCTCACAGCCCTGAAAATCAAATATTTTGGGAAATTTTTTGACCATCTTGTATATATGCATATACCTTGCTTCTGTTTCTAATAAGCACTCAATCAGCCCCTGAGAGTACAAATTTCAGCACACACTGATTTGATCGTTGCTGTTTTTCAAACAGTCAGGTTGAACACAGTTCACTTGTTTCTAGAAGCATGACACAATACCTACCTTATTTTCAGTAATGGCATACAACTGAAGAACACCTGGCATACCTCCAGGGAGCTTTGCATACAATGCACCATAGAATAAACGGAACTTTGATGTTTTCGTATTGCACTAGAAGGTTATGTACATCTAAAACATAGAGCCACCAGCATAGCTTCATGATTCTCTGCCTTACAACTGGCATGTCAGAGATTTACATGGATTCCACTCCAGATATACAGAAAGAAAGTGATTGGCTATTAAAAAGCAGTACAGATATGTCCAGTGCCCAAACACTAATTTTGTGCACAACTTTCCTTTCAGCATGAAATTGATCCACAAAGGCTATTTATCATTTGGTGCACATCTAAGTTTGCTGTACAAGAATTTGGTAATTAAATTCTGCACACAATAAGCCTCAAAATTTGAACTGTCAGGTACACAAAAATCCTACTCTGGGCCCCCAATTGCAAGTTTTCAAAAATCTTACCACTCATTTCCATGTATGAGCACCCCCTAAATAAAGAACTTTACCAAAAATTCAAGTCCCCCATGTTATTAACACACCACCCCAACTAACAATTTGAAAGTTCTAAAAGTATGATTAAATGAAATACAGTGGATTTGTGAACACAAATCAATACAAGTAAGGAAGGAAAGCAAAACAAAACCATAAACGATAGTAGCAAGTACAAGTACACAATGGACTAAATGGGCATTTTTACAGACATTGGGCCATAAGTTCCAAGTACATAGCCAAAAAAGCTCAATAAACATTGTTTGAAAAGTGCAACGCAAGAAAAATGCAACTTATTGATGCATCTCTATTTACAGATGGGTTTTATAAAGATTTCAGCCTAGAAATGTTGCCATTAGTGACCAAAATGGTAAAGCCTAGTCAAAATTAATAAATCATTGGTCGATACACTGCAGTATGTGTCATGCTTAAAGACAATGAATATGGTACTTAGAACTTTTCAAAAGCTATTTCCTCATGTAACAGGTATGCAAAGATTAAATCTAGAACTACAGTTCCACAAAACATACATATTAGATTACCGATGAACAAAGCAAATAGCAAATAGTCTGTTGATACTACAGAACTTTACCACAGCACAAAAAAGTGGCAACATTCTTTTGACATACTTAAAAGCTTTTTTCATCCAACTCTCATCAGAGTATGAAAACGTGGGATAGTGACCTAAATGTTAACCGGAATATATATCCTAACACATTAACTGCATCTGGATATATATTTCAGTTAGCCTTTAGGTCACTATCCCACGTTTTCATACTCTGATGAGTGTCAGACGAAAAAAGCTTTCAAGTATGTCAAAAGAATGTTGCTGCTTTTTTGTGCTGTGGTAAAGTAAATAGCTTTTGGAATGCAGTGGATTGACTTTGAAGTGTTTGAAGAGTCAAAATTGACATCAAAGCTCAAAGTTGCACAGAAATAAAACATTATGATAGTATCTACTGTTGCTTTTCATCTTGTGATTTTGCAAGCATTATAATAAATTGGTACCAATACTTTTTTGCTGCATTGGATAAAGCCTTAACAGATTTTACATAGGCATAATTCACTTCTAACTTTGTAGCAATTCTTCATTGCAAAAGAATTCTAAATAGTCCAAGCACAAAAGAATGAAATAGCTCTCAAAATGTAGCACAAAGGGACTTGCTTCAGAAAATATGTACATGCTGCATGGTCTGACTGGGTATTTTCAAGATATTTACAAATATTTGCTCACTCTTCTTGCAACAAAATAATTATGCTCCTCCAAATATATGTAACCTCTTTCAAAGAAATGCTGAACACAGCTCACAAACTTGATAAATGCTGCCAATGAGCACTTCTTTGAATGGTCAAAAACATTTCTTCTACTGTGGAGCCACATTATGGAATGCCCTTGCAATTGAGGACAAATAGGAGCCATCCCTTTCAGTGTTTCTTCATAATTTCTACTTTTTTCTTTCACTTTGAGCAACTTTTATCTTAACAGTTACTTGTAATAGGGTTTTATGTAGTTTATATGTTTAGTTTATCTTCACCTTTTTCAATTGTTTTATATTCTTTTATAATTAATTGTAAGTACTCTAAATCCTCAAACTAGCCCCCTGGGTGCTTATTCATTTTTGGATTTTTGCATGGAGGCTTATTTGAGGGGGGACTTATTCAAGGGGGGTTTATGTGAGGGGGGCTTTAAAAATTTTCCTGGCAGTTGGTCATATTTCGGTTGAAACTTTTCTACTAATAAACTGTTTCTTTGATGCTACACATACAAGCAATAGGGTGTTTTTCAAAGGACAGACAAATGTTTATTAACGAATGATGGTTGTTCTTTCCAAACACCATAAAGTATTAACAGACTCTCAAATAGGTACAGTAAACATGTTTAGATGGGGACTTATCCAGGGGGCATTTATTAACAATTTGTAGCTCAAGGGTGGGGGCTTATTTGAGGGGGAAGCTAATTCAATGATATATGGTTAGGTGGGGGAAAAGCCCATTGAAAATCAGAAGGGTGACCTTTCTTAAATATATGAAATCAAATCACATCAAACAAATTGTGAATTTTATTAGTGTTACCTATGAAAATGGTGATATTTTTATCTATATTATAAAATCAATCATGATATAGTTACACTGCAAATGCATGAACTGTCATAGAAAAATTAGAGCAAGTCTTACTAGTTATAGAAAAATAAGTGGGTTTTTGTAACAGCACCTCAATTTCATTGAAAAAGAGACACCTCACATTTCCCATTCAAATTTCTGACAAAAGTCTAAACTTAATGAGGGCATCTTTTCTACTGAGAAATGACAAAAACACACCTCAAAATGGAATTGATTGCCAGTAAATTTAAAACGTTAGAAGTCCTATCCAGGGTGCATTCTGCATAAAACTCAAACCAGAGCTATGCCAGTAGCTACTCAGGGGTAGGCCAAGGTTGAAAGTTGGTGTACACATGAGGTGCAAAGATCAAAAGAAGAAGAGTATAGATTAGGCTATATCCATGCCACCATGCCATCAAGAAAGCTAAATACATGCCAGAGATCTTCGGGCCTAAGTGCATATTGTGTGCCTTGGAGTACTAATAGAATTTTTTTATAAAATGTCCAGAAATGCCAATGAATGTCTCCACAAGTGTGCACTTGTGGAGATGTTTAAAAATCAACTGTTTTTGACAGTGAATTGTCTTTTAGTAATTGCTGGAAGGTTACTAACTATTGATCTACTTAAGCTCTTTGTATTAACTAATTGCAATAATTGTACATTGCCTGGGCCACCATACTGTTTATTGAAGTTTTACTCACCTCCCATCTATTAACAAACCCTAAAATTATACTTTCTAAGAAAAAGAAGAAGACTCTGGCATTCTTGAATTAACTTCCCGACTATACTAGATCCTACATAGCATTCAAATATGATTCATACTCTGGCTTTAAGCTGATTTCCTGAAAAATTGGAATAGCCTAACAAAATGCACCTGTCACTAGTTATTGAACACATGCTTGGTAACCGTCCTAAACATCTAGCTTCAAAGTTAAGAGCAAATTAGTAAAATCACTTACAAAAGGTACCACGCCCTGGTTGCTTGATTTATAGACCGAGATCTCATTTTTTGGTCTTTTGTATGGCACGATTTCCCCGCCAAAGTCATATCTTCTCTTGCCAGTTTCCGCCATGTTTGATAATGCACACAATCTGCTGTTGTCTCGTTCTCATGTTGTACATAACAACACAACAACATAAAGTTCTCTACACAACGCTGAGCTCAATGGGGGTACGTTCCCTCCCAGCCGGAGAAAGGCTTTAAATATTCATATCAGTTTTCCTTTAACTTGTAAAGACGGCTAAGTACTTTTACAAAAAGTCTAGCTTAAGGATTTGGAGTGGGAAATAGAAGAACGACACAGCAAGCTTTGTTTTAATTTTATGGTGGTGAAGGCTTTACAAAAAGAATTGGTTGCCGGTGGAAGGCCTGAATTTTTCTGGACTCTGCCTCCAACTTTTATGATGAGCCTAATTCATGACCCATTTTGTACGTGAACAAACTCCGTTTTTACAATTTGCCACTCAGTTGAAAAGCAAATATTACGCCAGTAGTAGTACTTCGTATTTCGCCAAGTCATTCCCTCCTTGAAGTTGTCGAACTGTTTCACTCTTGTATTGTGGCACATGTGTTTTCTGCTTTTATTTGCACTTTGGCTCCTGTATCTTCTGCTTAATATATAGCCCTGTGTCTCGGTACCATTACATACTACTACATGAATGAAACATTGTTCACCTTAGCTTAGAACGATAATCTGCCTAGGAAGTTGCATATTGGAAAGAAGGGTAAAACTCAACTATAGCTCGTTCTAATCATTATCGAATTAATCAAATAGATTTTGAAGAGGTTGCAAAAACGCGGTTCATAATCATAAACAGCATTTTGATACATTCTGACTATTATTCTGAGTATGGTGGTGTTTCTTTATGTCTTCTAGTTAATAGAAAGACTGCTAGACAAATTTGAAAACTAGTCCTTGGGGATGAACGGATTTTTTTGATTTTGCATGCAGATGGTTTAACGCCGGTTCATATTGCTTGCAGGAAAATGGACGCTATTATGCAGTATTGTGGTCACCATTGCTGAAAAATAAATATGCCTTAAAAACGCAGAGAAATCAAAATCATGAAAATTGAAAAAACACATTTTTGATGTGGTCCAGGGTCAGATTAAATGAATAGACCAACTTTGGCATTCAAATTTGAAGCAGGTTTTGCACAACAATCATTCAAAATATGGCCTTGAGAAAAATTTTGTGTGAAAAACTTGTGACATAAGACTGGGAGTACTGTAGTTCTTCACTTAGCTCTTTATTGATATATTCCTCACATAAATCTGGGTCGATGCATGGCTCATCATCAATTTAGGGCCATCCAGAGTGAAAATCTGAAAATACAGTATTTTTGGCCAATAATTTCAGACTGCAATGGCCCGCCTTACGTCACAAGGGTATAAGTTGTTGTTGTTTTAGGGTTGAAGTTTTTCTGCTTCC
The DNA here is from genome assembly GCA_018155075.1 of Cassiopea andromeda. Lineage (NCBI taxonomy): Eukaryota > Metazoa > Cnidaria > Scyphozoa > Rhizostomeae > Cassiopeidae > Cassiopea > Cassiopea andromeda. The sequence goes on from WIPJ01067655.1 coordinate 423,182, forward strand.
GGTAGCACTAAAACCCTAATTTTTTTGCAAGAAAACATTCGCAAATGAGGAAAAGGCCACTAAGGGCATGATTTTGGAGCATAGTTGACCATTTTGAAGTAATAAAAAAGTTCACTTGACTGCACCTTAAAAGCTTTCTCACCAAGAGATCCTTTATTGCCCGCTTATGTCACTGTTCTACACTTCTATATGTACTTTCGAGTACTGAATAATTGGAGGGTGGAAATAGGTGGGAGGTTGGAAAACTTCCTGATAATTAATAATCAGGGAGGCTGGAAAAAATAGAAGCCGTCTTTATTATTTCAATGAGCGACTTTCACGCTTTATTTCATACCTTAAGAAGAAGTCTTAGGCAGGAATTAATAGATAATATTTGATTCACTATACCTCAAAAGAAACTCTATCTCTAGCATCAAATCATTGAAACTAATACTTGGGGGAGTTAGAAAAAGTGCGAGGGGTTGGAAGAAGTTTCAAAAGTATCAATTGAGGATGTAATATTTGGTGCCAAGTAAAAGTAGTATTCCAGATACAAATCCACTTCTATAGAACTTTAAACAAATATGGAAGAAAAGACTTTCAAGGAATAATAAAGCGTCGTATATGCACAACACTATTTATGCCATGAAACTTAAAATGTTGATATAGATTTTAACTAATGCTCGATTTTATGTCATATATTTATATTTAGAAGCATCAGTTTTCAGTGTTTCAGTTTTCCTTGGAAAATTCTGAATTCTTCCAGGCTATGGGACGAGATTTTTCATTTCCAGCATGATCCATTCTTTTGAATCGGTTCAGAAAGTTGTGTAACAGATGCGTTTGCAGTTTATTGGAGAACAGTTTGTTGTGCAGCTGGTATAGCCTAGAATGAGGACGTCCAAACGTTATATCCCTCTTTCTGTTTTGAGGTTGCTGTGCATGTAGCTCTGCCCCCAACTGTTGCAGCATTTCATTGACATCAACATTGTGTTGCCTGGATATTCTTGCTCGTTCTAATGCATCCTTCCGGCCCAATGCATTTTCTTGTCCTGCAGCATGTGCGTGCATGCCATGGTTCTCTGGCTCAAAGAAGGCAATGCCAAACAAAAGAATGAGTGGCAATTTCACATTCATTCTGGTCAAACTAAACAGAGAATAGAATTCTATTACATTACACGTTTTTTTAAAAAGAAAAAAGTTTATAAGAAAATGAGGCTCAAATCGTCAAAATCTTAAGAAAACCATACGAAAATCACAAGGCTCAATTTCCGAAATTAAGTGTTTTTATAGGCCAAAATCGGTATTTCGTCGTTGTTGCATTCAAAATGTTAAAGATGAGATTTAAATTCAAGTATACAATATTATTAACGAAAGTGTAAGGCACTCTAGCCAGTTTATTTAAGTAAAAGTTAAGAAAAATTTAAGAAAATCTGAGGTTCAATTTCGGGAAATGTTAAGAAATTGAGGCTCAGACAAAATAATGAGTGTCTTATAAAAAAGAACGTGTATATTAGAATTCTACAATTCTACCTCTGGCTTCAGCCTGAATATTTCTTTATATTTCGTCAAATCGGAACATGAATGTTTTTAAATTTACAGACTTTTAATGAAAATAACAACCCAGATTAGGTAATTGTGATGCAAGAAAGAGGATGCTCCGGTTTTGTGAGGCATGTAATCGATGTTCGATCTATCTTCTTGCTAGTTCGCTCAAAAATTTACTAGTAAAAGCAGTTTTTGCAAGTTATTATTTGAAACTCAGCCTGCATATGTTTCTTAAATGTTTCCTAATTTTTGCCTAATTTCAGTCTCATGTTTCTTATAGACAAGCTTCTTATAAAACGTGTGTATCAATTTTAGTCGCAAAATTTTAGCATGTCTAAGGTTCGTTTTACATTAGGAAGAATACTTCGGAGGAAGAGGAATTTTCCACCAAAGCGCATGCGTAGCTAAGTTTTGAAGTGGCGTGTTAGCGGAATATTTCCGTGGCTGAAGAGTGGAATCCGTTACAACTTTTCCGTGGTGGAAATACTTATATTTGTTTTCCATCAACTAACTCCTTGAACATTTATGTCTAGAAAGAGAAACTTTATTAAACGTAATGCAAGTAGCTGCTGTCGAAGGCCAGATATGACGAAAATTGTTGTTCCTAAAGTGCCAAAATGGAGAGAGTGAACTTCATACAATGCAGCTATGTTTGGTCGATGTTCCACAAACTGCAGTTGGATTAGGTGTAATTAGGTCATTGTTACATTTTACAGCAACTTTTACTTTGTAAGCTGTATTTGAGCTGTTTTCGAAAGCCGTATTTCTGGTTGCCATGGGCGTAGCAGGACGTCAAATTTAGGGGGTTGTAAACTGTCCGTAAACTTTCTGCCGATTTTCCTATTGGTCTTTCAGAAAATTGTCTGAGTAAAACGGATTTCTGTCCAACTTTGGGGGCTGCAGCCCCCCTGCCCCCCGCCTCCTACGCTTATGCTGGTTGCGTTGATGGAGAAATGGTCTGAAACTGCAGATTTTGTCTTACCCATAGTAAAAAGACTCGTTTATCTATAAACTATACACACAGCTCATTCTCCTCGACTCAATAAATTTTTACATCCCTTTGTTCCTCCAACCGGAGTGATGGCCCAGTGGTAGAGCGTCTGCCTCATAACCGGTAGGTCGTGGGCTCGAGCTCCGGCCGAGTCATACCAAAGACTTTAAAAATCAATCAATCAATCGATCAAATAAAACCCGTGGAGCTACCAGCCCCCCGCTGTAGCCTTCACTGCATTCGCAGACGCGTGGCCTAGGGCCATAGAAACGGAGATAGGCGCTGCCCTATGCGCCATTGGGCGCGGGAAAGGACTTTAACTTGTTTTTTTGTTCCTCCACTGAACCTGCTAGTTGAAAGTAGCTTAAAATCATTAACTATTGCATGCTTTTGCATCTAATTTACGTTCCAAATTTGAAATACGAATGATTAATAAAACGCAAATGTTTTAGTGCTGTCTTTCTATAGTCCGAAAATTCACAATCTTCAGTCATACTCATTTTTCCAAATCTTCTGTGAGCTTCAAAAGAATAATTGAAAAAATTTATTATGTTTCGAAGACAAAAGTGTCTTTCATATATGAATCCGTGTTGGTCATATCAGCTATCATTCCCGTGGGCAAACATTTTGAACAGTTATATACGCCATATTTGAAACCGCATTTTTAGGCCCATCGCTTCTATACTTCTGTACTTTGATTGTGCTTATTCTAGCTATCTAAATTAGTAAAATATTGCTGAAAACTGTTGAGTGAAATATCTCCTGTCTCTACCTCTGATACCATTTTGAAATGTACCTTGTAGATGTATGCGTTTAAGAGTTATACACATAGAATACAAAGTGTTTTACTTTGCCCCACATGAGGGGCAAAATTAGACTATAGAGCTGTTGCAGAAAAAGCTTGAAATTTTCAAGTTATGAAAATGCTTGGGATAATTTGCTTTTGCTGTTGTATACCTAATGTGCTATAGAAATTATATGAATATACTATCTTCTTCTATTCATCTATTCCTGGCTGAGCAAAAGTAAAGCATTTGCTTAAGCGTATCATTTTGCCCCAAACTATCCTATGCCGTGATAACCCCCATACACTACATCTTTTTTAGAAACTGCTGGAACAGTTATTTATACCACAAAGAAGCCATAATGCATGCCTTTTGTTGATCTTAAGACAAGATCAGTGGCCAAAATTTATTGTTTTGGCCTTTATTGAGCAAAAACACGCCGATCGCAACCATCATCATCATCATCATTTTACTTTTTATGGACGGCAAGGGGCCGTCTATTTACCAAATAAAAGCTAAAATCTTTCAAAAAAAGTGGAAGAAAAAAGTACATATTATAAAAGTTCTACGTTAAAAGGTGTATAAAACTAGATATATAAAACAACTATTTACAAATACGACTTAAAAGATGCCAGAGATGGTGCACAGTTAGTACAAGCTGAGAGACCATTCCATGATCTTGCTCATCTGAAAGGAGATCCTTTTTGCCTATCATTAATTTTTTTGGTGGCAACTTCAAATCTCTATCAGTGTTTCTTAGGGCTCGACAAGATTGTTGAGAATTCCGAATTAGAAGTTGTCTAAAGCAATTTGGAGCAAGGTCATTGAGGGACTTATAAGTTATTAGTTTTAACTCATTTTCGTTTTGTTTGCTGATCGATCTTAGAGTTTAATATCGGTCAGCAAACTTAACGAAAACGAGTTAAAGCTAATAACTTATAAGTATTTCAACTTTCGTAAACTTTCTCTGAAGACATTCTGGACACTTTTTCTTGAGAATCTTGTGTACCATTATGGCCTGGTCATATGTAACAATCTTCTCTACGCTTTATCGTACCGATGTTATTTGATCCCTACTAGGGGCTCATTCAATGAGGTAAAATTCCGGAATCCGTACTCTCAAAAAATTCGGAATTCATGCTCCCGAAGCTTTAAATACTAAACCATATTGTTCATTCCGGAATTTTTGAGAGTCGATTCCGCTTTATTCCGATTTACCGTCAACATTTACTGTCCAAAATGCTCGAAATTGTCAAAATATGAAGAAAATTTCACGAAGCACTCTCCTCTGAGATTAGATCCTACATAAATTGAAATAAATAGGTCCAAATATGAGTAAGTTTGAAATGATATAATAAGGATTTATTTTGTTTTATAGTTGGCTCTTTCTTACAACTGCTACTTAACTCCAGCCGAAAACTTAAAACGCACGTTAACATTAAAATTAACCTAAAAAACACAGAAAGCTCAAACGTAGTTGAATTTACCAATAAGAAGGAAGCAATAATATTAATATACAAAGATTCTGAAGTATAAGTACAGTAATATACAAGGACATTGAAGTTCTAGGTAAAGAATTGAGGAAGCAAAGTCTTGCCTTTGAATACACAGTACCTACCTCGTAATTCCGTAACTTGACTTTCAGGTCCTTGGAGCTCAAATGCTTGGTAATGTTGGTATATCATACTTCTTCCCTTCTTATACTCTTCTGAAGTGACAAAAGTTTTGCCATCTAGTAATTTATGATAGGAATATTGCCATACTTGATGTGATAATTGCAACACATTTTTCCATTTTCACCACAGTACAGGAAAAATGTGCAAGCTGTTCAATATATCATGGGAAACAGTCTCTTTAATCCCATGAGCATATACAGAAGGGCATTGTGCAAGAAATAAAAATTGCTATTTGGGACATGTTTATAAACCAATATGTAATTGAGCATATCATTGCACAGGTGAATTTTGCACTTTGAAGGTAATACAGGGGAGCAGCTGTCAGTTAATGGGAAAGTTTCTCCTGAAGTTCATTTACATTTATATTGTGAAATATTGACTTTGGCTTGCTTAATTGAGAGGATCTTTCCATTTCAACTTCATTCCATTAACCTAAAGTAAGAAATAGCCTTTTGCTGTCATTTAATCTTGTGCATAATGAGGGCAAAAAATTTAAGATTTTTGAATTGCACAGTCCGTCTTATTCGCAGCAAATCAGTTATCTGGGTACGGAAACATATTGATCAAAACTTAAATTTTTGACAGCATAGATGCAGAGTCTGTGCCAACAAAATGTGAGACTGCAAGCAAAATGGAGTAATGGCGAAAAAGTAATGTCTTAATGCAAAGTTTATACAAGTGAAAAAGTATATTTCCCACATGGCACAAGTTTAGCTGGGTTACTGGACTACTAAATGCATATATCTTTCCTGTTGATTTTATGATTATACCTTTAGAATGGAACCCAGATATTTGTGCAGTTGAAAACAACTATGAGTTTTGTACTATGAAACAAACTCTTTACTTTCACTTTAGACACTACTTAATACTTTTCGACATCAGACCTCACAGGTGTTTTAAGTATTTTTTAATTCTTTACATATCCAATAATAAAAACAACTTTTTAAGACTCAATGAGGCATTTTGATACAGAAAAAAACTTTTAGCAGAAAGAATGTGTTTGGATTTTGCTTGCAGCTAAATAAAAAGTTTCATGTAAAAGCAGTTAAAATTCTCTCAAGAGTGAGTTGACTACAATGTCTCTTGTATAATTCCTTCCTCAAAAGCAAATAATACTATGACAAAAGACATTTCAGAATGAAAGAAACTGTTCTAGTATTGCCCATCACAATATGATGAAAGAAAGTTAAGCAAAACTGGATAAAAACATTGTATATCTCCAATCTTAATGCAACTGAAAACAGCATAAAAATCCTTTTGAGGTTCACACAACACTAAATTGTACATCCAATATACTAATGATATCATCTATGTAGCTTTGACAATGGAAAGAGCCTTGATTTCTTCAAGCATCTTATTGACATCTAGATACTCAATACTTTGATCTGTTAAGTCTTCCTGAGCTCCAGATTCCTGTGCAAGATTATCATGGAGATTTTTCATGTTTTGATTGTGGTTTAGCTCAGACTGCATCATTGCTTTGAAACATGGGTCAAAATAATTCACACTCCCCAATAGAAAGCTTGGAATGTCTTCCTGGAGCTGTTTGTTCCTACGTTCTAAATCACTTTTAGTCCTTGCTAAGTACTTTTCATTGGCATCATACTTTCCTGACTGAGAGCTACTGGGATCTCGAGAAAATTTCTCCTTTCGGCCCAAATACTTCATATAGTCTTGCTGACTTTGCTCTTTACGCTTCACAGCTGAGTGAATAACGGGAAATTTTTCATCTAGTCTTTTTAGGGGCTGCATTAAAGTTGATCTGATAATAGCATCACGCTCACTTTGAGATTCACTACACTTTCTAGCTACTTCATTCAGTTTTTCAGCATAGTCAGCTAAATCCTCCCCACCCTTTACTTGCCTCGCACCATTTACAAGCTCTGCCATCATCCTTTGCTCCGCCTTAGATAATCCACAACTAGATTCGACGAATTTTTTTGTGTCTTTGCGAAGCTTTTTCAAATTCTGTTCCATTTGAGAGACGGCTTGTACACGCTGATCAAATTCACCATCTTCAGCTTTGGATATTGACTTACGTGGAGGAGTGCGTTTATTGAAGGGATTCCAAGACATTATGTGAATGCTACTCTTCTTTGAAGTCTGTACTGAAACCAAATAAATGCAAACTTCCTCCTATCTCGTCCGCCATTTTCCGACCTCGCTCCCAAATATCCTAACCAACGTTAAAGATGGTGGATAATAATGATAGTCGCTAAGGAGAATATGAGGACATAGAACTGTTCATACACCTACGTCTTTTAGGGGTGTCAAGTTGCACGTTGACTGAGTTTGGAAATGGCAATTCATACAACTGTTCGCCTTCTTTGCAACATTTGAAAATACCTTGAAAGCTTTAGTTCAACGATTGTTTGTAAGAAAATAATAGACCTTCCTTATTTAGTAAGTTATTACAGAGTTGCTCTGAGAGTAGGATTGAGAAAACATCAAGTTAGTCGACCATTTTAGGAGCTACATATGCACTTCGTTTCTTACATGTCCTGTGAAACCTTAGTCAATAGAATCAATTATATGTTTAAGACTATTTATGAGACCATCATATTGACGTTGGTGCATCTACAGTGTTTATAGTTTTAGATGTGTGACAGCCAGAGATGTGCCGACTGGGGGGTGTAGTGGGGCGTCACGCCCCCAATATTTTCAAATTGCAAGAAATTTGGTGAAAAGGCAGCCTTGCTGCAAGAGATTTGGCAATAGTATTTTCTGTGACCTTTTTTTAAATAACAATAGTTGGTAACTTGGTCAAAACGCCCCCCCCCAACAGATGGTGTCTCAGCACACCACTGTTGACAGCCTATAGCACAGTATATGATTGTAGTATATTAGTGAAATCGGGGCTCATTAGATAAAAAGCGTTTATCATCACACATTGCTTCTAATCCTAGGGTGCTAATCTTGAGGAATGAATCATCTTTGGAGTTATCAGTAAACGCATGGTAATGCTCTAGAAGAAAAGTGGCAAACATGAAAGATCAAAAGCCATTGAGATTGAAAGTGATTAGCATGGGAAATGCTGAAGTTGGAAAGGTATTTAGCCAAACTGCATTCTTTGTAATGCACTGTGAAATTTTTATGCAGTATGGGAATTCAAATTTCCAAACTTAATTCAAAGGCTGTAGAAGGGGTCCTGTAGGCTCAGCCCACTTTTTGGTTTTCAGGTGGGAGAGTCCCTTTCTCTTTTCCTGGGTATTTTGAAACAGCAACAGTATTAGGAAAGTTTTAGCATGTATTTCATTGAACTAATCTACTATTTTCCCTTAGATTTGGAAGGTGTGGCTCCAGGCCTGGACAAAATGCCATCCTACACCCCTAACCTCCTTTATGTCATCTTTATAGCAGTTAGTCTTGGAATAGGCTATCTGACACCCCCTTCTTTCATTTGACCCTATAGCCCTGCTAAGATCCTAGATTCAAGAATATGTTGTGTTGAAAGCTTGCTTTTTCATGAATAGATGTTTTCTTTAGCTCTATATTTTTAGGTTGGCCTGTTTAGTAGAAGCACTGTTGTATTTCAGCGTGTATTAGATATCAAGAGATATATTTTGCCACACCATCTTAGGTTTTTTAAGAAACCCTTCCAAGATGAGTTGTATTATTTTTTCTTGGTTTTTATTGTACATGTAGCTCTGTTTTTTTTCATTTTTATTATAGTAATCTTAATCATTATCATTAGCAAGTACAGGGGTCACCACACTTTTCTGCCTGAGGGCTGCATCAGCTATTAAAAGCAGGTGGGGGGCTAGAACACATTCAAAGTCCAAATAAGAAGGAAGTAAAATAGGGGCATTGCTTTTAATCATTTATTTAGTTTTATTCTATTCAGTTGCACAGAATTCTTCACAAAAGTTTTTTCTGCTGTCTCACCCGGGAAACTCTTTAGTTTACCTGACTGGATACCTACTTTTAACAAACCCGCATCAGCTTTCGATCTTACCCCACCTTCATACCAGCAAGTCACACATATCATCCGTCGCATGAAGGCGTCTGGTTCCCCATGTCCCCTTGACAAAATCTCTATAATTTGCTTC
>WIPJ01067655.1:433510-455660 GCA_018155075.1 Cassiopea andromeda
TCTGCTGCCGCAATAAGCCATGGACCTCACCTGATCTACTCTCTTTCTAACCCCTCATCTGACTCCTCTGTCCACAGCAAGTATGACATTTAATGACATTTTGTACCAAACTAGCCATTTGTAGACTACCTCATTAGAGAGAGGTTTACATTTGTAGTATGCTATTAATATGTTATTCAATACAATGAAGTTTAAAAAAAAAAAATTAGCAAGTACAGGGGTCACCACACTTTTCTGCCTGAGGGCTGCATCAGCTATTAAAAGCAGGTGGGGGGCTAGAACACATTCAAAGTCCAAATAAGAAGGAAGTAAAATAGGGGCATTGCTTTTAATCATTTATTTAGTTTTATTCTATTCAGTTGCTATTTAACATAACCTCTATGCATGCAGTTCATTTAGGCAGGATATGAGTAAATTTCCCTACTTTTTTCCATATACAAAAGTCTCTGTGGGCCAGATGAAAAGGTCCCAAGAGCCCCATCCAGCCAATGGGCAGTGGCGTACCGTCAGTGTATGCAAGGTATTCAGTTAATACCCTGGAATGTCAGAAAAATATTTTATTGAAAAAGCTTATTCCTCTGAAGCCTAAAATTCAGTACAGCCATTCAATTGATTATGAAACAATTGGTTGTTTCTATGGGCCTAACCAACCCTGATTTTTGAAAAAATAAAAATAAGAATAGAAAATGGTCCAAAGAAAATGCTTTTTGTGTTGTAATTCTTTGACATCCAATATTTAAAAGTTTTCTCTCTTTGAAACCAATGGTCTTGTTTACACATGTCATTTTTCATCCAGCAATAGAAAACCTAAGGCATTCAAGTGGCTTTTTCTTGTGTAAAAAGAATAGGAATGGTGTAATGGTTTATAATAATGACTTGTTTTGTATGTCTCATGGTAAACTCAATGTTTATCTCATGGTAGACACAAAGATAATAATTTTAAAGTGAGCGTGATCGATACTATTCTTTGTTTCAAAGATTTGTTGATCTTAATTGGTAAAGGTCTTTTCTGCTTTGGCAGTTTTATAAATTTCGTATGTCCATTCTACCCATTCCTTTCTGTTTTGTACTAGTTCTTCTAGCTTTTTGAGATTTTAATTTGTTCTGAGTGTCATTCCACAGGCCATATACTTCATTAAATGATCATTTAGTTTCAATGGTAAATTTATAAGTGGTCTTCCTTTGAAAAATCCTACTTTGTATTCTATGAACAAAAGCCCTGCTTTGTATCCTACAATTGTCTCAAACTATTTTGAGAATGAATATAGTCTTCTGGAACACAATTATACTTACATTAAGACAACAGAAATGAAAGAATAATGCCAAGGAGCAGATGCTAGCGTGTTATATTTTTATAAAAATGATTGTGGCAATGATAACTGTGCAAACAGCTAGCAAAAATTCTCAGATTTAACTGCATATTTTTAGTTTTATTCCCAACTGACCGGCCCACATTCTGATATATAGTAGCCCATACAGCAACAATTTAAATTTGTCTTGCTTTATGGTATTTAAAATTCTCTTTGTAGCCCATTGTGGCTCTCATGCCAACTGTATGTCATAACTTCTATTAGCATCCAACCTGAATGCTAGAAATCTACCTAATGTGTGTCAAAAACCTTCAGGCCTATCAGTATTGAGTGCACTCAGTTTTTTCTAATTAGGCTATTTTGATGATAATCAGATTTGTATTTGTACAAGTGGCAAATTGTTTTTCACACTTTATCTTACCTCTAGAGCTGCATAATAAAGAGATATTGTGAGAAGAGATTCATATCAAAATATCTGTCAACAATTGGTATTGACTATGGAGTTGCAAAGTATGGTACATTCTCACTTATCCTTTGAGTTTAATCTCATTCCTCATATCTGCCCATTTAGTCAAATGTTCAGAATGCTTTGTTTTTGTAGTAGTTTTAATTTCCACACCAGACAAGCACATTAAAATATTTCCATCCACATTACTCCATTTTACATCATTTTAAACATGTTTTTTGTCTCATTTGAAACATCATTAAACTTAGCTAAGCTTCTTTGGTATCAGCTGTTGTGAATTTGCTCAACTCAACAGGAGATCAACCAGCTTGCTACATCATCATTTTCAAAATATGTATTGTTGCTGCACACAGCTTCACACTTGCATTTTCATACATCTTCTCTTTGAAGACCATTTTCTGATGCCTTCTTTTTCAATTCTGGAGTCCATCACATTAGTTTGGATACATGGCAGAATCACATCAGAATGTATAAGTTTCTGCATAAAAATACATCAGTGTGGAGATGGCATATAAAGTTCATTCCTCTTAGAGCTGCTTTGAATGTTTCTATTTCACTATCTTTTTTCTTCTATGTTTATGAGTAATTGTAGTTCTGTATAAGCAACCTTTTAATGTTAACCATCAATTTAGATGGAATGAAGAGAAATTGTTTACAACTATAAAGACTACATTTTCATGGATTTGATTTTCTTTTGGAATTTTTGAAGACAAGCCCAGTTTATTTTTTGTTGTGTTCTAAGTTTCCTTTACTCTTATAATTTCTTTTCCTAAATGGTAGAATTTTCCTATCTTGTATTTTAATCAGAATCACTTCTAACAATCACAGGGTTACACTTGGTGACAGAGATTTAAAAGTGAACATTTTTGATATGGCTGGGCATCCATACTTTTATGAGGTATCATGAAAATTCATTCTTAGTCTTTGTGGACCAAATATGCCTTGTAAGTCAATATTAGATCAACAAAACTCATTGTTTTTTAATACTTCCGAGAGCAATGATGGCATCTATGTAATTATAGATTGCATGGTGTTTTTGTGCATGAAAATGTAGCTAAATCTTGAGCCCTTTTTGATCATATAAAAATTTGAACATTACAAACATGTTTGCATAGTAGAGCTAACATCATTTAGAATTCAAAATTGTTTTTGTTTGAATACTCAGAAAGGAGAAATACTACAAAAACCTGCATGTAAGTTTCCCCTGCATATAGGCTACACCTCAGCTTTATTGCCTCTACAACTGGAAGAAATATTTTTTAAGTTTGCAATTTACTTGAGCTCTTCAATGTTTGAACTAATCTTGCAAAGCTGTTAGAAGGCATTTGCATAATACTTGCAACTGAAAGCTGGAAGTTGCACAGTGCATGTTCAGGGATGGATCCAAAACTGGACTTTGGGAGGGCATAACTGTCTTTTTCATGTGAAAAGTTTCTTAACATTATTGTTTGCTATAGGAAACATTGCCATTTGGGGAGGGCATGGCCCCCCTGCCCCCAGGGTCCACCCCTTTCTATGTTGCAACATAGTGGCAAGCACTAATAGTGAACAGGTATACATAGTATTATTTTTTATGGGTCAGTTGTTGATGACAATAGTGAAAGCCCCCTTTTGAAAGAGGATGTCATTTTCCTTGGTAGTGATGCTTTCCATACTTAGGACACACCCCCAAGTTTTGAAAGCAAAATTAGAAAAAATATGCACCATATGTGTGGATTTTTTTAGTTGTTGCACAAGGATTGCATTTTCATATTTTTGACATTATTGGGTCACTGACAAGAGCTGAGTGCAAAAGGAAATGAGAAGGACAAATTGGAAGTGATTTGAGGTTATGGCCCTATCATTTATCTTATCTTCTATAGCTTGAAAGATTTGTAACTTCTACTATATGTTACTGTCTAACTTATTTCCTGACAGGTTCGAAATGAGTTTTATAAAGATAGCCAAGGTGCAATCTTAGTATTTGATGTTACAAAGAGAGAATCATTTGATTTTCTATCGAGCTGGCTAGATGAACTAAGAAGAGATATTGGTAGCCAGTCAGACATGGACAAAATTGTCATTGCAGTTTGTGCAAATAAAATAGACAAATCTGCCACTAGAATTGTCAATGAAAGTGAAGGCAGACTCTGGGCAGAAAGCAATGGTTTTCTGTACTTTGAGACATCTGCACTTAATGGAGAAGGGATCCAAGAAATGTTTCAAGTATGTGTTTATTAAAATTTGATACAGATTTTTAAAAAGCAGACACAGTGTTATGCATAGACAAATACAAAAACTGTGTCCATGTTTCATAAAGCATGCATTGTGAGTAAAGATATTTTAAGATAAGAACTAAAGAAATTCAGTTAAAATAAAGACTGCAAAATAGTAGTGGAATTGGTTCATAAGAGTATAATGCAGTAGAGAATTTCCCCCTAAGACTGTTAAGCAAAGCATGCCATAGTCCAGATATTCTTAGCTATTGGCACGTGAATGCCATGTGGACTGGCACACAACAAGTGTACTCAGAGAAAGAACAAGAAAGAGCAATCAAGGGAAAGTAGGGAGATGAGAAAAATCAGTGACATACCCTGTTACTTTAATAACCAAAAAGCTGTAAAAGGACCACATTAGGTTTCTTTTCATAGGACTCATAGTCGTATCAATACTGTAGCTGTGTTTAGTCAGCCATCCCCAGTTTCAAATCCTTTCATATATTTATCCTCCATTTTTATTCTCATTTTGTACAGTTCTTCTCAACAAGCTAACACATTTATAAGCATATTCTTCAGTCATCTGTTGCTTTTCCAACTTGATATTTAATTAGATTCCTTTCAAATCTGATTGCTGCCACATTTCATTTCCTATGAATTTTGATTTCGGAGAAATCAGCATTATTTGTTCTGTGAACAAATGGTTTGATAGCATCTAGTTACATTTTTCAAAATCAATGAAACCCATTCCCTTTTGTAGGCACTGTTCGATGCTGTTAAGATAACGGTAGAGAGTGGAATTCGACCCAGTATGAGCAGTAGTTCTCTTGGTTATACAAAGGAGCAAGCTGATGCAATAAAGCAATTAAAGCAAGGGAAAGACAATTTTGAAAGACTGGGCATCCGATTTGGAGCTTCAAGGCAAGTCTTCTGTTACTACCTTTGTATGGCGTTTGATGATAGGATTTCTGCCTTGTATTGTGTCTCACATTTCCATTTCTTGATACAATTTCCCAACTATTAATAATAGGAATTTTTAGTTAACTTTATGACACAGATGTACATGAAAATTCAACAATTTCATGTATGGTACAGCTACCAAGTTTTTCAATAAAAATTTTATCGTAAAAATGATGGTAGCACCCTTGTGTGCCTGTTAGAATGGGCGTTTATTACCCCTGGACCCTATTAAGACCCGTTTATTAATTATATGCTTTTCTGAATTTTTTCCTGCATTATATTGGTAAATCTCTCCACCAGTTCACAATTTTTTCAGTTGTTCAAACAAAACATCTTTTGTTTTTGGATTGGCTTGTGACTGGGTTGTAAATTGACTGTTTACGAAAGATTAGAAAAATTTTTTAGCAGCGAAATATCGATCTTATGTCTGTATTTTAAAAATCAATGTTTACACAGTGATGTAAAAGACTAACTGATGATTACAGATGATAGCTGTAGGGAAGAAATTGAGCATCAGATATGCTAGAAATTAATATGTTATGGTAGATCCATTTTTAAACAAAAACTCTATTCACCGTAGTGACGAAGTTAACAAGGCCTACAAGAAACTCGCTGTTCTTCTCCATCCTGATAAAAGTACCGCCCCAGGTACGGAAGAGGCGTTTAAAATACTCGTTAATGCAAGATCCTCATTACTCCACTTGCAAAAAGGAGAATAATTCGATGAAAGGTGCGTTTCAGGAATTTTTAGGTTGGCGAAAAGTAGATTTAATATATTATTATATGTATCGTAGTTCACACATGGCCTGCTGTTACGTTTCTATGAGAGACATTAATCGCTGTCTTATCGTGTATTGTCCCACATCCCCTAGTCAAGAACTTTGCGGAACACACCGCGTTTTCTCAGAGTTTTTGCAAGCTGCAAAGCAGCCTTTGTGTATAGTGAATGTCTATGGGTGCAAGAGGTGTATAGTATTATTGGTAATGGCGGTGTAGCCATCCATTGAGTCGAGTTTCCGGTCTTTCGACGTCGACCTCTTGTATTATTTGCTATGGAGCTATCTTCACCATTTTCCACGGATCAACTTTTCGTCTAGGAAGGGACTCACTGGTAATCTTTTTGGGGTCTAACATCCTTTACACTTTCAGGTTATATAGAGTTATAGAGTTATATAATATGATCTGACTTTAAAATAGCTGATATCAGCTTTTAGAGATGTCATGTAGAAAGTAGATTGTTGGAAACATTGAATAAGTTGGGACGAGACCTGGAGCTGTTGATGCTACAATGAACCTTAACTTTAACAAGCAGTAAAAATGAATATATTCTGAATTTGTGAGAAATTGGAATATGCAAAGAATCATTTGGTTTATGATCATCTCAGATTCTTTTTGCTTTCATATGTTGAACAGTTTTTGCTATAACATCATCTGCACGCTCGTAGCACACTTTGCTAGTTTTAATTATGCTACCTAATGGGCCTAAGCTAGCTTCCTGGCGCCCTGGTCGAACAGTTGATCCAGAATTCACTGAACATTTTTTTTCAATGAAGTTTTGGGTAGTTTTGACCATCATGTTTAGTCATTCAACATTATGTGTAGCGATGTTAGGCGCAATTTGCTCGAGATTAGAAACAACCTAGCCTTTCATTGGACTGCTCTACTTTTCAAGTGAAATGTTTGATCGCTTATCCAGCCCAGTACTAAACTTCGTTCGACATACGACATACATCAGGCCATTTCTTATGTTTACGTTCAAATGTTAAGTGAAGTATTGTTTGAACCGGTTAGTGAAGGGTAGGATCGTCTAACCAGAGCTTTGTCCAATTAGTTAGGTTTGACTTTTATGCTAAATGCCTCGGCCAAGTTTCAATTCATATCTGTCGGAAAATGGTCCGTCCTGATAGGATTTTCCATTCCATTAGGGACCAGTCATTTTTAATGCAGGGTAGGGGGCTGGAAGATATTTAGAGGGTTCATCAAAATTTTAGGCTTCAATGGGGGTCATTAAAAAATAAAGTCACAACAAGTGGATAATATAAATAACCTGATGTTTTCTCTGAAATGTATCAAATCAGTCAACAATTTATTTACATTGTCTGCAGTGTTATTCAGTTCTATGTAAGATATAAGTTATGTCACACAGGTTTAGTTTCATTGTCACTATCATCATTTATTTACAGTTCAATGTAGATAATTGTAGATGGATCAAATACAATCCTGCAGAACTGTGAGCAGTTGCTCAGGAGCATGATATTAAGCTGTCACATACGAGGACAGTGGCCATGAAATTCTGCAACTGCAAAATGGAGGGGTCACTAAAATTATCAGAGGGAGGATTGAGGCGCCATGAAAAAGCTTTTGTACTAATGAAAACATCTTCCAGCTCCGTAGCCAGCATTAATTATGACTGGTCCATTACGAGTTAAAGAAAATTGGGGGATTTAATTGAGGAAGGGAATTGTTGAGCATTTGAAGCCCACTGTTCATTAGTGTTGAATGGATGTTTCTATTAGAATACCACGTTGCAATATACTTATAGTCAAATCTATGTAGAATTATTACATTCATGAGCATGGTCCAAGCCATTTCTTATGTTTATCTGCCATAATTTGGCAGCTTTTTTATAATATGGTTAGATTTTTTGATTGATTGTTAGTAAATACATTAGTTAGTTGAAGATAGATTTTGAGAAGAATAGGAGTTTATATTTTACTTTGAGATTAAAATATTTTTCTTTTACTTTAATCAGCATAATTATACACCTGTGCTTCGTGCTTTTTCATGCAGTTATATTTTGTCCCAGGAAAGAAAACATTTTACTCAATTATGTCTCTTCTCTCAATGTAGCATCAAAAGTTAGGAATTGCTAGATTTTGCAGGATATATATTTTCGTTTACACGTTTTTTTATAAGAAATAAACTGTCTGGCTTTAGCCTGGATATTTCGTAATATTTCATCAAATCCAGCAGTAAGTTTTCTTAACTGGCGCTTAAATTTTAAAGACTTCCAATGACAATAACAACCCTGATTAGGTTATGGTAATGCAAGAAAAAGGATGCTCAGGTTTTGTGAGGCATTTTATGGATGTTGTTTCTATTTTCTTTTGTAGTTTGATCAAACATGTTCTTTTAAAAACAGTTACTATTTGAAATTGTTTCTCAAAAGTTTTTAATATTTGCCAAAGTTCAGCCTCATGTTTCTTTTAGACGTGTGTTGTTATAAAACAGCGTGCATATTGGTGTGCAATTTCCGTCAATAAGACATCATTGCTCAGCGCCAGATGTGATTTTTCAATCTCCTCGCCTCATTGAGTACAAGATTCCCCCCATTTGATCACTTAATGAGCAAAGGAGTTAGTTTTAACATTTTTTATTACAGTTAATTAGCAAGAATGAGCCTAAAGTGACGTATTCTTGTTTACTATGCTTCTGACTATCACACCTTCTAACAGCTGATTGCAAGTAAACACTCATGGGTGTTGGTATTTTACAAATATTTCATCTTTTCAATATCTAGGGAAGATAAACAAGCAACTACCTTAATATATTATTCTGCTTAATTGCCTCCATGGTGATAACCTGTTTAGCTGTAGAATGCATCATTACTCTTGCTAAGGCTCGTTACAAAAGCCTGACTATTCTTACTTGTAGTGTTATGATGATATGCTTGATTAAAATGCTTTCATTTAGTGAAGCGATTTCTTTGGTGCACTTATTTTGCATCAGTTTTTTTTTAGTAAGAAGGATAGTTGTCTCATCATTTCTTCAATGACTGTGTTGATGGTGTTTTCTAGTAGTCATGCTTGGTTTTTTATATAAAAAAGTTTATAAAAAAGTGAAGCTCAAATGGCGAAAGTCTCAACCAAATCTTAAGAAAATCACAAGGCTCAATTTCCAAACTTTTTGTTTTTTGTTGGCCAAAAGCGATTTCAATGTCGTTATTACATTCAAAATATTAAAGATAGAAGTTGAGAAAATGTTAAGAAAATATCAGGCTTAATTTCAAGAAAATTTAAGAAAACTGAGACTCAGTCATAATGTACACTCTATTCATTTTATAAGAATACCTAATTTTTTTCTGAACCTCAATATTCTTAAAAATTTTCTGTTTTGAGCCTCAGATTATTCTTAAATTATTCTTAAATTGTTCTTGCTCAACACAAGGTGTAAATTCGCCTTGAGATCAAAGAAACATATTAAATCATTTTTGATGTGTTGATTCACCATAAATTTCAACGAATTTTAAAACATATAGATATATCTAGCGTCAAATTGACAAATGTTTTGTGTTGGGAGGAAACTCTTAATTAAATTTGATTCGACTATCAAAATATTTTAGTTTTGATGAAGGTTGAGCCTGGCAATATTCTTAAATTATTCTTAAATTTTAGCAATTTTGAGCCTCAATATTCGTATAGACTTTATTCTTATAAAAAAAAGAGTGTATTGTGTTCTTATAAATAACATGTTCAAAAAACCTGCAGAGAACACGGAACCAGAGATGAGACCAAGTGTTGCGAACCTGACGTGATGACTAGCTCGCTGAATGACTTTTATGAATACGAGTTTCTTTTACATATTTTTCACATAAAAAAAAATATCATTAAGATCTAAAATTAACTTAGACGACGCAAAAAGAAGGGTTAGTCTAGGTGCTGATGACGCCTAGTAATAAACAATGGAATGGAGGATGACTGTGTTCGACATTGAGATGACGTTGGTAAAATCCCTAGATGTGGTGTGAAGTCAGTGTTTCCACATTCAAGGAATTTTCCTCGGATCAATGAATTTTGGACTTCACAAGGAATTGTTTAAGGAATTCCAGGGTTCAAGGAATTCCTAATGAATTACACGTTTTTTTTTATAAGAAAATCATTATTTTGCCTGAGCCTCAATTTTCTTAACTTTTCCCGAAATTGGGCCTGAGATTTTCTTAAATTTTTCTTACCTTCTACTGAAATAAACTGGCTGTAATGGTTTACACTTTCGTTATTGATATTGCATACTTGAATTTGAATTCCATCTTTAACATTTTGAATGCAATAACGACGAAATACCGATTTTTGGCCTATAAAAACACGTAATTTTGGAAATTGAGCCTCGTGATTTTCTTACGACTTCCTTAAGATTTTGACGATTTGAGCCTCATTTTCTTATAGCCTTTTTTCTTATAAAAGAAGAAACATGTATCTATTTTCCAATGACTTGAAGTAACTCTCAAAAGTTGTCTATGGTATAGCTTACCAAATACTGAAACCAAGTATAGTAAAAGCTATTCAGTTTCAACAGATCAGATTGAATGGGATACACTCTTTTTTTTTATAAGAATACTTAATTTTTTTCTGAGCCTCAATATTCTTAAAAATTTTCGGTTTTGAGCCTCACATTATTCTTAAATTATTCTTAAATTTGATGGGATGGGAGAGCTGTTGCATGTTACAGTATACAGCATAGATTAGATATTCATGTTTGACACTGGAAATTACTTACAGAGCGGCTGAGTGTATTTTAAAACATATAGATATATATAGCGTCAAAGTGACAAATGTTTTGTTTTGGGAGGAAACTCTTAATTAAATCTGATTCGATTAACAAAATGTTTTAGCTTTGATGAAGGTTGAGCCTGGCAATATTCTTAAATTATTCTTAAATTTTAGCAATTTTGAGCCTCAATATTCTTATAGACTTTATTCTTATAAAAAAAAGAGTGTATCTGACGTAAGTATTCTATGAGTTTTGTTTGGCACTCATTGAGCTGTTCTGTAATTCAATAGTCTGTCGGTACTACGAAAAAGCGGCAACATTCTTTTGACATACTGAAAGCTTTTTCCCTCCGACACTCGTCAGAGTATGAAACGTCGTTTCATACTCTGACGAGTGTCGGACGAAGAAGCTTTTAGTATGTCAAAAGAATGTTGCCGCTTTTTCGTGCTGTAGCAGTGTTCTATAATTTTGATTTGAATTAATGGCAACACAAGGAGCAAGCAGGACTTCGCATTTTCCGTATCTAGATTTTACAAGGAGATAGTTGCCAGATTTTATGTTTCTCGACAATTTACCCATAAACTCTAATTGAAACATGTGCAATGGATTATGTGACTGGCACAGACAAAGAAACATTTAAGGAACTTCGAATCCCAATTTAAGCACATTTAAGGCATTTTGAAAAACTCTGGCCTCGTTTTGAGGAACTCAAAGTTTTAAAAATGGAGGCACTATGTGAATTCCCAGTGATATGATCGAATGAATGGATGTGAACATGGTTACACAATCCCCTAAACTATAATGTTTATAACGCTCTCTTCATGCCCTTTCCAAGGGATTCTATTGTCTGTAGTTTTCATATCTTTTTGGGCCACTTTTGCTTTATTTTCTTTGTGATTTTTGAGCTCTAATTTGTCGTTTGCATACGGAGTCCGATTTTGTGATGGTCGAATTTTTGCTTTTTCGAGAATTTTCTAGAGTTTATAGTGATGACAAGTTTCGCTGTTGTTTGCCAGTTGCACTGAAGCTGCCTTTTTTGTAAGAATATGAAATTTTACTGAGCTTCAAAATTCTTAAATTTTCAGGTTTTGAAGCTATGATTATTCTTAAATTATTGTTAAGTTAGAAAGGCGTAGCTTTATCTGAAAAGGAAAGGAATGCATTCAAATCTTTTTTTATGTCTTACTTCGTCAAAAAGGAAATCAAAAGAGGAACAATAATAAATATTGCAAACGGAAATCTACAAACACTACTATAACTCAACTTCAAGAAGCTTAAACCTTGCATTATTTATGAATTATTCTTAAATTTCAAAGATTTTGAGCCTTAAAATTCTTATGAACTTTATTCTTGCAGAAGGTGTATATTCTGTTACATTGATTCAAAGTCTGCTTTTACATCTGTTGATATTTTATCTTAAGAGTTCTGTTTTCAACTTGGAAATCTTTGAAGCCAGAAAATTTTTTGATTTGACAAAAATTTTCTACATTGTTCTTGTGAATGTGTGCCAACAAACTTTGTCGACACGATAGTAAATCGCTTCAAAGTCTGCTAATAGAGACGGAAAACCAAATGGAAATGAAAAAGTGCATAATATTTAGCACCTGTGTTTCACTTCATAATAATCTTAAAGAACATGCTGCTGCCTATTAAGAATGCTACGGGCAGATGTCTTTAGCATGAATATTTTAAAATCTGGTTTCAATTGATAAGCATCTTCCAATAGTGGATTTACAGTTCCCAATGCGACTGCTCTGTTGTCAGCGTTCGTCGCCACCTGCGACCATAACAGAACTTTGTTTATGAGAAGTGTATCTTATGCCAGAATTATGATCATCGGTTAACATTAGCATAGGAATCTCTAAAGGTTTCTCCAACCTTGCAAGCAAGCAATGAATCCAATTTTAAAACTTTGAGAACAGTCATAAGAAAGGTTTAAAGTGAACGTTCAGGTAAAGAATGAAGTGAAGAAAGATTTCATTCGGGAAATAGCTGGTAAATCTCAGCTTGGAATAGGTAAGAGCTTCCATTTCCAAGTGATAGTATTCTTCGATAAACGTATCAACTATTTTAACTCCAAGTTTCACTGACTTATAATTTTTATACAGACCCATTGTAACTTGATATTTTTATATTAAACCATTGTATCTTGAAACCTTTTGCTTAGATATCGGAAATGTTTAATGAATATTTTCGGAAGCTTCCACATGTTAGTAGAGCTATGTAGTAAATAAAGCTAGGCCGTTCTTGGTTTAAGCAGGTAAAAATTGTTTATCATACTTTCTAGTAATACCAAATCTTTGCATACGAACTTCAATATCCCATTAAGTAACGAGGAAATTTCTTGCATCTAGTCCTATCAGAAGGATCAGAATATTTTATCCCGTTAACTTCTGCAATCAAAATGCTAATAAAGTTTTCAATGATTTCAATTCAAACTTTTGATGTTTAGAGATTGAGGAATGGAATTTTCAGTTCAAAGCCCCCCAGTTGTTTCATTACAAGATTTAAGACTGCTCAGTATACTCAAACGTGTGATGAAGCTTTCGAGTTCTGGCACAGCTGCTGCGGTAATCAAATAAGAAAAAAAAATAGTAATTTACTTGGTGCTACATAGCTCTATACATAAATACAGCTGATTCAAGCCACCATCTAAGAATTTAGTATATACAAAGTAAATAACATTGATATGAGCAGCCGTAGCTTAGCAGTAATGCACTCGACTCAGACCAACGTGGTCCTGGGTTCGAGGCCCACTGCAGACCATTGGTGACGTCAAGAAGGGCATCCAGTCCTAAATGCTCGTGCCAGAACTAAAGTCCTCTCAGAGGCACCCTCCAAGCCCCATGGAATTGGGGGAAACGGAGGTAAAATCGAGAAAAAAAGAGAAGTAAATAACATTATTACAAAAATTTACTAAGTAGATTCAGATTTAGAAGGCATACATGTCGAAAGATAATATCAATACATATTTGCAGAAAAATTGGGACTGCTGCGAGAAGACACCTCCAAAGTCCAGGCAACCACACCAGATACACGTAGAACATGATACCAGGGATGGCACTAAGGGGGTGCTTCAGGAGCTGGAATCCCCCATGGTTCTACTTAGTTCTTCGTCGGCGCCTAAATTTTTGAAGATTTCTAAGCACTGATGGATCTATCGCAATTTCTTCTTGTTTCTTAGCCAATTTAAAAGGCGTGGCACTACGTTTTCTCTCTTCGATCACTGTCGGTTGGGGCATTGGCAGTGCTAGCTCCCGCCAACGCTTCTTACCTGGTGCGACCTATACATGGTACAGTAGAAATACGTGCTTTGAGGTCTGCCCTCATAAATAATTAGAGGGTAATTCTGCAAGCCCAGGGAAGAAACTTAAGTGTGTATGGGGTGACCCCCTATAGCCTTGAAAATTTTTCATTTTGCAGGGCAAAAGCGGCAGTACCATGTCTTTTTATAGGGGAACTTACTGGAACCAGAGCCCTTTTGATCAATTACTGTTACTAAAAAGAAGACAAGGTCACAGAATATTTTCGCAGAGCAAATCTCAAACACCTCTCGAATATATATTAAAGCTACGTCCCTGTGTAAACCACAAGAAAGGGGCACTTTACATGAACTCTTAAAAGTGGAGGGCACGTGCCGCTGCTTGCACTTGAATGATGTTGTTACCATCAAGACTTTTCTTAATTTTGTATCTCACCTACAGCTTTTTCTGTTAATAGCTTTGTAGTCTTTTGAAGTTTTTATCTTGAATTCGTTCCAGGTTTATATGTGAAACTTATTGAGGAGTGGTTAGCAACACGATTACTCGATTATTAAATTTGAGATTCGAAAAGTAGTCATTGTACACTATATTGGCATTCGTGCTTTCATTTCTCTTCTATCAGGAACTGACTTCTCTTCTGCTTCTGCAGAGCTACTCATAAAAATCTTATCTTGAACTTTAAGATAAATAGAGGATCCTCTGTGTTATTTTCATCACGTTCACGTGTTCTAATCGATATTTTTTGGCAGAAGACGCAAAAATCATTGAAAGAATTGATTTATATCGATAGACAGCGTTATTTATAATGAACATGGCCGTTGCTTGGCGAAATTAAATGAAATTGCCTTTGTTGTGATTTGAATTGCCTGCAGGTTCTTCCTTGTCTTAGCAACAAAAATTTTCTTGAGTTTCCTTGTTGTTTTGATTTCAAGAAGTTATATTGATGGTTATGAAGATTGATAGAGCCTGGTCACTTCTCAATTCAAGATAAAAACAATAGTGTTTGAAGGTTGAATCTATGTTTCTTAGCCTTAGGCCCTCTTGTTCTACTCAATCAACTGAATCGTCTGATCAATTGTGAAGATGGCTGAAAACTGGTTAACTTGGAGAGCTCATAAAGGTAATGTAAGTGGATTTGCTGCCTGCAATTAACACTTACGAATTGACATTCTTTTCTCATTGCTGTTAGTCAGTTAAGATCTCTTCCTTGTCACACTAGGAGAGAATTAAGTTCAAAGACAAGAATATTTATAGGTTAGATGAAGATGCATAAATTGAAAGTGCGTAGACTCCAAAATGTAGAATGTGAATTTTACACCTATCAGTAAGCAATTTATTCACTCGATGTCATGGAGGAATTCAGGTGATGCAGGAACACCTGTGTGTATATAGTAGAAGCTCAGCATTAGAGTTCTTGAAAAGGTATTAGATTTGACAGATATGTTGCTGTAGGACTGATAACACTCCTTATTCAATCACCAGCTTCATTTGCCTTAAAAAATGGGATCATTTCTAGTATACAGCGTCTCTCTTCATGCGGATAATAATTTTATCTGGATACATTTCCAACTGTGATTTTGCATGAGAATATTCAGTAGCTGTGATTTTTAGGATTGAGACCCAAAACTTGACGAAAACATAAGAAACAAACTAGACAGCTCGAGGCCTCAAAATTACAAGCTAATTCTTCTTTTCAACCATATCCTCTCACACAAAACTCGATGCTAAGAGCTATGTTTACTAAGAAAGCTCCCAGATATTAACTTGTGGAGTGATTTTCTTCTCCTGGCTTTGCCCCTTTCGATTTTGATCGGTCGAAAACCTGCTTACCTGAGTAACTATGCAACATGAGCCCTGAACTTTTACTTTTGCGAAGCTGCTCGAGGCCTGATCTAAATATGGCGAATGCTCATGTAGAAATGTGTTGTCTACCAGAGCATTGATTAAGTGTCTTTGGGCTGGATGTTATATGAGTTCTTGCTTCGATTTATCAAACATTTCGACAGCGTTTTTTGATAGAATATATAGGCTTCTAACTAGCACTAATGCTAGTAGGGGCAGTGGCAGAAAATTTTTCTGGAGGTGTCAAGTGTACAGCTACCACGAAAGAAACACTCTCGAAGCCCATGATCTCAAATAGGCTAAGCAGCTCTACGATCTGTAATCTTCTAGGGGGAGGGCGGGTGTTAATGTTTCTACGCCCCGCAGCACCTCTCCTGATCCTCGGTATTGATTAGTGATCATTCACGTACACGGTTTTTTATAAGAAATAAACTCTCTGGCTTCAGCTTGGATGTTTCTTAATATTTCTTCAAATCCAGCCTAATGTTTCTTAACTTCTTAAGACTTCCAATGATAAAAACAGCCCGGATTAGGCAATTGTGATGCAACAAAAATGATCGTCAGGTTTTGCAATGGATGTAATGGATGCTGTTTCTGTTTTCGTTCTAGTTTGATCAAAAATTTTCTTGTAAAAGCTAATTACGGCCTCATGTCTCTTATAGACAAGAAATGCTCATGGACCTGAATGTTTCTTGTAAAAAAACGTGTATTTTTCCTGGCTAGTAAGCACTTTCCAGACTTGATTCAATGTCATTATCTACTACTTTTGACGTATCTGTATCTTCTTTTGAACAGATGTGAATTTTGATGATTGAATCATTCTGAATCATATTGATTTACGATTAGCATGCATGTGCAGCTGACAACTGGGATTGATTGTTCAATTAGGAGAAGTATCAACTACGTCACGTTAGTTAAAGTAACAAAGGATAATGTGCTATATAAAGTGATAATTTTAGCGCAGAATGACTTGAAATTCCCTCTCTCAATAAGAAACCTGATCATCAATTAAAGACATCTCATTAGCAACCCGTCTCAACGTTGTACGGAAGTCATATGGCTAAACGACAACTGTGAATATGGAGAAACTCTTAGATCGGCCAAGAGCATTTGAGGAATCCCATACACGCTATGTACTTGCACTTGAGGCACAGAAACGAGCTCAGATATTATTGATTTCAAATGCACAACGGAAGCTAGTCTTAAATTTTCAGCAAAAGCTCAAAGCTAGTCAGGGAATTTGCCAAACACACAGGAAATGGGTACTAGATGCAAAAGCTGCACAGCAAAATACTGAAAGGGGAATAGAACGGAGTGGAACTAATGCTGCAAATGGTAAAACTAGGATTACACACAGAAAAACCAGACCAAAGACCACGGGAGCCAACAAGAGTGCTGGTTGGTATCTAAGCAGTACCTTAAATTCGTTTGAAGATATTTCTCGGTACAATAAGCCTATGGATTATCTAAAGCCAAAAGGCACAGTGGTAGAATCCATGAAAGGAAAAGCCTTGCAAGGTGTTGAGTTTGGCGGTAAAACACCCTCAGTTAGGACTCCTAATGCCAATGATCCTCGATGTTATAGTAGGGATGGATCTAATGACTCCTGTAGTCCAGCAGTCCATCATCTCCATTTGCACTCTAGCCCCACTATGCCACAAAGGTGCACAGAACCTGTCAGTGACACAGCTAAACGTATACCTGATGAAGGTAATACTAGTAGTTTTTGTACTGGGAACCTGGATTATCGAAACATTCATTCACAAGTATATAATGATGGTTCTAATAGGTATGACCACGAAAAGCAGGATATGCATCTGTCAGAATGCCTCCCCATGATTGGTTGCGAGCGAGCCAAGGGAAGTGTAAACACTGTGAAAATATGCGAGGCAAGAAAGAGAGTCATTCGAAAGTCGAGAAGCTTTGATGTAAATAAACTGGATAATAATGGATTGTCCAATGCTAATAATTATGTTGCCCTAGAGATGCACAACAGTGTATTGCAAAATTCTAATTATTCGAGAATGGATGACTCTGGTTGCGTTGACGATGGCATAAGAACGAGGCCAGTTGTAGACACACTGTCATGTAATGAAAGTACTTCTAAGAAGTCAATGAGATCACGTGGAACAAAATATCATAGCAATGGCCTAGCTAGTGATAGATCAAGCAATGGATCCGCTCTCACTGAAAGAAAAATTCCCTACGAATTGCGAACATGGATGAGCAACATAAAAAGCGACGTAGAGAAGATTCACAGTTGTATTGAAGACCCACCCTCAGAAACCAGCCCCAGAGTCCTTACTCACAAAAACAGCTGGAAAAGCGAAATCTCCTCTGCATCAAACCACTCACTAGAGAAATTCGATGATATATTTCGAGGTTTAAGCGTCAAGGAAGCGCTATTTGATGAAAATTCGGAAAACCAAAATAGAGAGGAGCTAGTTGATGCTTCATGTCTTTATTCCACAGCCGCATGTATGGATTCTAAACTCGATAGTGACCAAACGTGGCACAAGAGAGACCCTAGGAACAAGAAGCTAAAGCCATCTATCTTCCTTTAGCCTCGTAATGAGTATGACCTGAAGTTTCCAATCACTTGCAGTTTCCGTATCCTGTCCTTCGTTGTATTTTTGAACTTTTGGCTTGGCATGGTATATCTTCTCTTCAAGAACCGTTCCTTCTCTCCTCCATCAGGAAAATGACATCATATTTCAACAGAGTCGAGGAGGAACGTATACTTATAAAACTCAAAATCTTCAAGTCACTTTCATTCATAAAAAAACTTGGAGCTAAACGGACATTGAATTTAGATTTTTATTTGAAATTGATTGTATAACCAGATTAGCTTAATGTATTGTTAGCGACTTTAGAGATGAAACTGATTTATAACTTTTCCTTGAACTTGGATACCGCTTTCTACCTTGCTATCCCTTAACTGGCATTTCATCATGCTTACATAAAGACGGAGCTAGCCAAAATTACCCAAAATGACTCCATGTGTTGCTACTTCAATTCGTTGTAAGTCTCATGCAGACTTGGATTATTTCATAAACACTACATTTTTCACTTGCCCCTAATTGTGCCCTCTGTTAGGGGCCGTTCAAATATTACACCTCCCAAGAGGGGTGGGGGTCTTTTGATTGTTGTGACAAAGTGTGACAAAGGATGGGCGTGTTGTTTTTGCAGTATGATGTCACATGTTTTAAAGAACTCGATATTTAGTACATTTTGCTTCATAACAGCAAGTCTGACTATTTTTTAGAACAAATTTGGCTTCACGTCTAAAAGTGATCAGGCAATCATATTTTGATGCCATTTTGAGGCCAAAAAGATATAATAAACACATTATTATGAAAGCAAAAAAATAACCTATTAAAATTCATAATGTGACATCACACATTGGGGGTGGGTAGGTATTTTTGAATATGTGACGAAGTGTGACAAAGGATGGGCGTGTTGCTCTTGCAGTGTGATGTCGCATTTTTTATGACATCACCCTGTTTTGATGCCATTTTGAAGCCAAAAAGGCATAATAAACACATTATTATGAAAGCAGAAAAATATCCTATTGAAATTCATAATGTGATGTCACACACATTAGGAGTGGATGAGTAGTTTTTAATTTGTGACAAAGTGTGACACGGGATGGGTGGATGTCTAAAATTGTTAACATTAGTGTGACGTAATAAGTGACTTGCCCCTTATTAATAAGTCAATGTTAGCCAAGTAATGCCGCATGTTGAGCTTAATCACTCTCTTTAATACAAACCTCAATTTTTGAAATTTATTATTGTTATTGATGCAACAAATTGTAGCACTATACGGGGTACTCTTGGTGTTATATCTTAGTATCATCTAAAGGTTCGATAGGCCTATCCACCTGAAAACATCTCTCGCATGCTGTCCCCGATACCGCGCATGCGTGAAGGTTATGCTAATACACAATATTACACTCAGCACGCTACTTTTCGAACTAGTTGGAGAGTTCCTCCTTAAGAAATTCCAAAATGTCCAATTTTGACAACTATGGGGTCTTGATATATATTCTATGTGTTATTTATCTATATTTTGTGTTACAATTTGTCGTATACTGGAATTTTAAATTATAATGAAATGATGAAAATGAAGTAATCGTCAACTATTGCTTCTAAAGTTAGATGTAACGTATATATTTTGCTAGATTGGTTTGTCGTCGAAAACTCACTAGTGCCTAGGCCATTTAATTTATACCATGCATTTCTTTCTAAACATACATACATACATACATATATATATATATATATATATATATATATATATATATATATATATATATATATATATATATATATATGCATATATGATAAATACCAAATACCAGATGATAAATGCCATAGTTTCACAAACCTTGATGCAAGGTTGTAATAGGAAGGAAGTTGTGAAGGAGTGAAGTTCTTGTCATAACATAGTGATTTTGATAGGTGCAACTGTCAACATAAATCCTGTATCCGCCCTTGTCATACACTACTGAGAAAAAGTTTCATGTGACTCAATTCAACATGTTCCAACTTGCCCCAAGCGAGGCAGGTTCAAACAACCAATGGGGCAGTTTAGAACACACTTATAACAGAGGAATATACACTATATAGTCCTTTGTTATAAGTGTGTTCTAACCTGCCCCATAAGATGCAAAGGAATCACTATGGTTGGACCAAGGTTCATCCTACGGTATTAAGCCAAACCTAAAATGCTTTAGCGACGATCAGAAGGACTACCATAAACACAAGTCTGTAATTTAACGACTCAAACATTGGCAACATAGAGGAATCAACACAGAGAGATACTCACATAATTTGAAGTCAGAAATTAATGAAGAAGACACAAATACCTTACCTAACGGCATTTTAAAAGCATATTTAACGACATGATTGTAATTTGCAATCATTATTAGCCAGGTTTGTGGGCAGAAAGGTCTACTGGGAACATTTTTTACTGTTGACAGCAAAGTATGACCTTTTTTGCTACCAGAACTTCATTAATTGCACGCTCCAGTACATAGGGTTATTTTTATGGTTTTTTTTCTATTGTAGTTGTACATCTTTCTCTCTATGAGCAAGCAAAGGATAGCCCTTTCGATTCTGGTACAGATAAGCCACAATGTTTCCTAAAGGGTCTAATAAATCTGATAAATAAATCATAGGATGGTCAATAAAGTTACTTATTTTATTGAGGGTAGGTTTGAATACTGTTCTACCCTACCCCACCAAAGATGTTCCAACCTGCTCCAAATATAATTCCTGCCAATATTGAATATACACGACAAACAACGAAATTCATACAATCTTTTACCCTTTGTTCCAAATAGATATGTTCAAGCTATCAACTGGTAAAAGGGCTCAAATTTGGCTCTTTTCATTACTGTAAAAAAATGGAAACTTGTGGCTTGCAAACTTTCGCATGAACATGCAAAAATCAAGCAAACTTTTCTCATAAATGTGTCTTTTCCTGAAAAATGCTGAACTCAGTATGGTGGATTGGTTCAGTGAGAGGCTATTATTTAATGGCAGCACTGTCTATAGCTTCTTTGGTTTGTCAATAAAAGCAATGCTTTAACCTACCCCAAGTTCCAACGTATCCTGCTCTCCCCTATCACAGTATCTGATCTATTTTGTTTATTTTAATTGGACTATTTATGTTAATTTACTGTTAGAAATAGTGGACCCCATGAAAACTACTCCCAAGGAAATGGGGCTTCCTCTTTAAATATCTGTATCATTCTTATTATTAACATTCATCTTTTTTTGTATTTCCTTATTTTCTTCGTTATTGATGCAATTATCATATTTTGATGTTAAGTTTAGCATGCATTTTGTCATCTTTTAAATTTAACATCAACAAACTTAATCTTGTCTCCCTTTCGACTTAAACTCATTGTCTCAGTTTTTCCTTTCTCGGGGCTTTGCTATAGCCCCTTCGGCTTTTCCCCGACATTGCTTACCAAAAAAAAGTACAATTTACCCTAGAGCGAGATTTATATTTGTATTGTTAAGATATGTTCATGAAAAGAAGTTTGAAAACAAAACAGATTATTGAATATTACTGTTGGTTTCGAAACTAGCATTAACATCAATGTAGAGAGAAAGCACGATGAATACCTGCAGCTTATTCACAACCTTTCATCAATGTTGTGTTAGATTAATTAATCTGTCAATCAGTTCCTTAGGGACTTTTGTACTTCTTGTAAATCTTTGATTGAAATGTGCAAGGATCTTCATATTGAGAGAGAACACATGATGCATATATCAAAGAAAACAACAAACATCATTATTCGATCCACGTGCTATATCTTCTGCATGCGAAATAAAGCCTGGGCCAACCCTGACCTCTTTATGTATTAGTTATATGACGAGAAACCCATTATCTGCTTATAAGTACTTGTTTGTACATTTACTCTCAGGTGCCAAATAAAAGACCCCCCCCCGCTTATTAATTTTTCGATGTTTTTCCAATCCCCTGACCTTATTATGACCCTCGTTTATTAGTTTTAAGGAAATCGACTTTTTTTACAAACTCGTCATTTCATTTCTTTTCTTTGTTGGTACTATTTACGCCCAATTTTGATGGCAACATTTTTGTACTGCTATA
>WIPJ01067655.1:464985-507462 GCA_018155075.1 Cassiopea andromeda
TATATATATATATATATATATATATATATATATATAGATGTACGATGTATATTTATATATATATATATATATGTAGATATATATATATATATATATGGTATAAATATATATGTGTGTGTATATATATATATATACATAGTTATATGTTGTATGTATGGATATATTTATACTTGTATGTGTAGCTCCTAAAACTTCAAAAATACATTCTTCATAAATTTGAAACGTTTTCATTTTATTGAGGAGGATGAATTCAAAACGTTTGAAGCTGAAGGAGATATGTTATTGAATTTTGTAAGTGCATATATTATGTATTCAAGGACATGTGCAAGAGAGACATGCAAGCACTTGACATTGACACAGATACTTGGGAAATTCTAGCTTCAGACCGCTCAAGCTGGAGAAGCACACTCCACTACAAACTGCAGACTGGAGAGGAAAACCAGGTAGAAGCTGCAGCAGTAAAGCGAGAAAGCAGAAAAGAGGCTGAAGCAAACAGAATCACAGTGCCTTGCACAGCAGCAGACAGACAATTACCAACACACACATGCAACACTTGTGTTAGAGCTTGCCACTCTCGCATTGAACTCTACAGCCACAGAAGGCGATGTACAACTTCGTAGGACAGTATGTTTATATTCATTGTCAGTCACGACCGGTAGAGGCCTATTATTTTATATGATGTATAGATGAGTACAAATATGGAATGTTGTGGGGCAAATATGGAATATTGCTTAGAGCTTTTCCTCAATAATTGAATCAAATTTCAACAGCTGTAGCAAAATGACACGATTTGATGTCGTACGTTTAGAAAATGTTTTGTAGGATACCAAAGCACATTGGATAGTCCTCAGACTGACATCGTATTGTATCTTTTTTGTTTGCTGTTTGTTTACTTGTTTACACGTGCCCATGGTGGATGGACTTTCACCATCAATGAACCAGCTGATAATTCTTGGTGTCACACCCCAACACATCCTTAATGCGCACCTCTGGTTCGATGATGTTATCTCAAAGAGCGTTGGAAACTCATGGACCCCATTATCACCTTTCTGTGCCCTTACTTGCAAGCGGTATCTCTGTAAAAGTATATCTTCATCGCTGTATAATTGCCTGAGAAACTGACCTGATACAAATATCCTGTTACCCTTCATGCCTCTTGCGATAAACAGCTTCTATTTAAAATCGACTCAATAGATAATTTATCTATTAAAGTTTACATCGCCTTAGCTGTGCTAATGTGCATGAGGCTTTTTTGTCTCTCTTGCAACAGTTCTGTAGGTGTATGTTTGCTAGTAGTGATGCAATTTAGAGTGGTATTGATATTTTCAAAGGGCGAACTTGTAAGAACGTGAAAATAAGCTTGTTTTATAAGGAATCACTTTATATGGAACCTACATTTAGACGCCCGAAATATTTAAGAAACTTAGAATACTAACAGAAAAGCCTAAGGAGTTTTGCAATTTGAAAATTTTTTATGACTGCACATACTCAAGAATTAAGAAGCCGGTTCCATTCATTTACAGGTAATGCTCACAGAGATAAATTCATAAAACTTCTTTCCTACTTTACTTGTGCCTTTAGTCTTGAGTTCTAGCCAAAATTAAAGGTAAATGCCGAATTTTGATCTTTCCTTGTGTCTGTACCACTTTTATAGCACTATATGTGTTGTGAACAGTAAGAAACTATAAATAAATTTTAGTACTAGAAATTGATGATAAGAAGATGTCCAAAAATAAGGAACTTTTAGAACTAGGCCTTGAGCTAGGCTCTTTATAGAAAAGCACGTAGGTTTATCGATGTTTCTTTGGGCCGACGATAAGGTGTTTGTCCCGCATCAAACGCAGACCACTGTCTTTTTGTTCAATTGTCTGTACCAATATTCGTTGCCTTTCAACATTTAATGTTGCTGTCTTCGTAGTTCAGAATTTGAGATAACAAATAGCATCCATGTTGTGTACCCCCCTGATTCGTTCTATCGAATCATTTCTTTGCAATAAATGGAAGATTCCAAGCAACGTACCTTTTGTTACGCTAAAATTCGTATCGAGTTTCGTATTATTGTTAATTTTCCATTGGGAACACGTGCTGCTTCTCGTCCATCCCTCATGGCACCTTCTAGTTTCCACAGAGGTTTTCTCAGTGGGTTTTTTGTCCTCAGGGAATTTCAATGGGGATGATTTTGTTCCACACCGCAAGTCTGAATGCATTTTGAATATCACGTTTTTGGAAGAGGCATTTGGTGAGATGATGATTAAGTTGTAAAAAAAACTTCACCAAAATAAAAATCACGGAAAACATGGAATAGTCAGGGAACTTTCAATAATTTTTTTCATCCAAGTCAGGAAAAGTTAGGGAAATAATTATTCGCATATCATTTTCATTATCTCTTTGCATGGTTGTTCACAAAGTGGCTGTTCCATTTGATGTCAGTAACTACGAACTTTGCGTAGTACTCTAGCTAGTATATGCTCTTTACCAATCTATAAGGCTTCATCTTCATTACCTATCTTTGTACATATGTGAAATACGGGTCAGCGTTAAAGTGGGTCTTTTTCACTATAAGTCAGGGAAAAGTCATGGAATAGTCAGGGAGCTTTGATTTATGTCTTGGAAATGAACCCTGTCTTGTTTCACGAAGGTGAGATACTCCTCATTGTTTATAATATTACGCAATGTTATGCAATTTTTGGCAGCATTATGCAATTATTGGCAGCATTATGTAATTTTTGGCAGCATTATGTAATTCTATGCAGAATTATGCAATATTATGCAGAATTATGCAAAAGGCACACTATTGTGAGTTGTTTTTCGAACGTTATCAGACCCTGAGGTTTACAATTATGAATAACTACACTCTATATTAGTGCTTCGTGGAACTCTTTGATGTGGGAAAGAAACTATTTTGCGGCCGTTTGTTTCTTTGAATATAAAATACAGAAGCAACTAGGATCTATCCTCTGCTTTGTGCAAGACTTCCAAGTCTTTGTGCACTCGTAATAGGCCTTAGCAACAACATCGCATAGGGTCGCATAAGTTTAGAATAGTTTACCAAGGTAAGCAAGGCAGACATCCTTCATAATTCCTTTAAATTTTTGAATGATATACATTTCTAAAATTGTATTTTTAATTTAAATATCTTAAGATGAAATAACCGTAGGACTACCTCTCTGTTATTGTACACTGTTATTTACTATTCCAACACGCCGGAGCCGGGGTTGGCTGGGTGACTGCACTCCCCCCCCCCCACTTTTTGCTAGTGTATGGCGTCACAGAATAGATAACCTGTCCTATCTAAGATAAGATACATTTTGATGCACGAAAAAGATTTTCTTGCAATCTAAGGGTATGTTTATAAAAAATTTAAGAGACTCCGCCCCAATCCCCACGACGTGTTTGCTGCTCGTCCCCAGCTCCTCACTGAAAAATGCGCCCCGGCGTTCCTGTATTCTACGCTCTTCTTTAGGAATGAAGATTATAAGAATATTAGAGGCTCAAAAAGCTAAAATTTAAGAATAATTCAAGAATAATCAAGGGCCAAGGTTTATCAAAAGTTAGAATTTTGTGTGTATTCCAGTTATAATGCTGCATTCAGTTTTACTTTTTCGTTATCGATATGATTTTTCATTGTTCTGTTCCACTCTTTATTTCGTCCTATCATGAAGCAGAATATCAACAAAGACTTGAAAATATTCTTTTGATTTCTAGACAAAGTTGCATCTTGGGTACTTAAGAATACTGCTCGGCACAAAATCACAATGGTATAAGAATATTGAGAACGAAAATCTAGCCTTTCTCACAAGAAGTGTATATGAAATGAAATGAACCTAAAAAAGATGCCCCCCTAGGCTTCCCTCCAACTATTTATTCCACTAAAATTCCCTGATGTTTTGGTTCTTACCTTGTTCATGGTCTACAACAAGTTGTGACATCCTTGCTCTAATTATTGGCATGCATACACCACCGAACGCACCAATGAGCGGTACTGAAATTAAAAATATATTTTCAGACATAAGATTTTCGGACCTGCAATAGGTTATATTAGGATATTAAACATTGCAATAGTTCATATTAGAATAACAATCATTGCAATAGGTTACATTAGTATATTAAACATTGCAATAGTTTATATCAGGATATTAAACTTTACAATAGGTTATATTAGGATATAAAACATTGCAATAGTTCATATTAGAATAACAATCACTGCAATAGGTTACATTAGTATATTAAACATTGCAATAGTTTATATCAGGATATTAAACTTTACAATAGGTTATATTAGGATATTAAACATTGCAATAGTTCATATTAGAATAACAATCATTGCAATAGGTTACATTAGTATATTAAACATTGCAATAGTTCATATCAGGATATTAAACTTTACAATAGGTTATATTAGGATATTAAACATTGCAATAGTTCATATTAGAATAACAATCATTGCAATAGGTTACATTAGTATATTAAACATTGCAATAGTTCATATCAGGATATTAAACTTTACAATAGGTTATATTAGGATATTAAACATTGCAATAGTTCATATTAGAATAGCAATCATTGCAATAGGTTACATTAGTATATTAAACCTTACAATAGTTCATATCAGGACATTAAACATTGCAATAGGTTATATTAGGATATTAAACATTGCAATAGCTTATATTGGGATATTAAACATTGCAATAGTTCATATCAGGATATTAAACATTGCAATAGGTCATATTAGAATAACAATCATTGCAATAGGTTACATTAGTATATTAAACATTGCAATAGTTTATATCAGGATTATAAACATTAGAATAGGTTATATTAGGATATTAAAGACGGCGCATATATCCCAAACTTTTTACTTTCCAAACTTTTCGAAATTAAATCGTCCAAAAATTTTTTGAACTAATATATATATGCCAAAGTTGTTCAGATATACATCATTACAAACTCTTTTCCAACGTGCTCTGTTAGAACGTGCCTTCGGATGTAAAGTGCCGTAGTGACTGGTCTAGGCAATGGTTTCAGACAAAATTATATAAAAATGCCCCGTTTACAACTTACTCGGATTCTACGCAATTTCAATTATGACATACTCTTTTTGATCCTCAAGGCAAATTCTTCTGGCTATAACTTACTTTGTGGGCTTTCTTAATCTGTGATACTTTGGTCATGATTCACCTTCTAGTAGTACTCCCTTTTAGCAAACAAGGGGGTAACCAATCGCTCTGGAGTCGTGCGCTATAGCTCGACAGCAAAGGCTTTAGCAATAGCATAATTGCATTGGCTCTTGAGATCATTGAGATCTGTCGAATTGTTGATTAGGCGATATGATGAATAATCTAAATCATCATATCAGTATCCCTGAAAATATGGGCGTGGTTGCAAATCAGCCACATCCATTTTATGACGTTGCACTTAGGGCCCTCCTTGAAAAAGTTAAGAAACCATCGCTGTTTGGCTGCACCGTTTTTCTAATGAATCATTTATTAGTTTCGGCTCCTATCTTTGTTAAACACCATTCACGTTTATTTCTTAGATGATATTTCTTGGCATTTCATGAGTTTTGAAACCAGGGAGCCGGAGGCACTGCCCCCCCACTTTTATTGCATAAAATAGTATTTTTCACTTTTCCCACCATTTTCCGGAAGAAGGTGCCATAAAAGACCATATTCCATTTGTTCACATTCCAAGAGCTTTGTAAAGATTCTGTAAACCAGTGGTCGGGAACCTTTTTGAATGAGAGCAGAACCCATAGAGATAGGAACCACGGAAGCCTTGTATTTAAAAATGGCTTTCCAGGAGAGACACAAACTAAGCAATTCGGGGGTATATG
The DNA here is from genome assembly GCA_018155075.1 of Cassiopea andromeda. Lineage (NCBI taxonomy): Eukaryota > Metazoa > Cnidaria > Scyphozoa > Rhizostomeae > Cassiopeidae > Cassiopea > Cassiopea andromeda. The sequence goes on from WIPJ01067655.1 coordinate 470,819, forward strand.
ACAACTGAAAACGACATAAGTAGTTACTTCGGAAGGCCTTTTAGGAGGCATTCTCTGTTTTGCAATGCTTTCAAGAAAGTCTGCTAAGATTTGTCTGCGAGGCAGAGAGTCAGATTCAGTCTTGAAAAGAGCCACATCTGGCTCGCGAGCTTTAGGTTCCCGACCGCTGCTGTAAACCAACACAGATAGGTAGAATTCCGACTATCCCCGATCTTTTTGGCCAGGCCCCTCCACTTTGAAAAAAATCATTTCGACGCCCCTGATTTTCTCAAATCCATCTTACGTGTTAGATGCGTCTTAGGCCCCGGCCAAACGGCTCGATTTTTCACTCGACTTTTTACACGACAAAAAATCGAGCAAAAATCGAGCCGTTTGGCCACCTTGTTGAGTGAGTAGAGTGGAGTCGAGTGATGTTGAGTGAAGTTTGATCTTTGTCAACAAAATCGAGACCAAAAGAACTGTTGTTGAGTGAAATCGGGCCGTTTGGCCAAATTGTCGTGGAAGTCGAGTGAAAGCATGCGCAGTAGCGTCTCATTGGCCGGCAAATATAAGTGATGGTAAATATTTTTAGCTGATACATGTTGCGGAAATGTGAATAGTTCAAAAGTCGAGCGAAAAAGCGAGTCGTTTGGCCAGGGCCTTAGATGCGTCTTACGTGTTTCTTAAAAGTCTTGAAATGTCTAAAAACTGCAGCAGCGACACAGAATGAGGCGTGATGTGCAGAAGAGCAGAGCATAAGAAATGGATTTGTTTGCATTTTGTTGATGAACTGGATTGCGGGACAAGGATACAGAACAGCGTTGCCAACTTGGTTTTTTCTATGCCAAGTTTCAGAAAATTATCTTTTTCAGAACTTGTTTGGCTTCAAAGAAATTATTTGGCTTGAAGTCAAAATCTTTCCTAATTTGGATTTTCTAGAACATCTCCTATTTCCAGGGTTAATGAGATACTAGCAGTGGCCAGGTGACCATTACGTAATCGTAAATTAGATTGGCTGATTCGATCTGGTGGTCAAAACAAATCACTACAAGATCTAAACATGCTTGCAGCTTGTGCAGTTTGTGGATAAATAACAAGTAAAGGTGAAGGAATTAAACTTCATCATCTACTGCTTCTAGGGCAAAGAGATCCTTCATGCATGCTCGAAGGTTTGCGTATCAGTAGGGAAATACCCCTACCTATCAACACACAAGAATGTAGTGTTGACACTTCACCATATGAAGCAAATAATGATTTGTGAAATTGAAAAATTCTTCAAAGTATGGTACACTGTTGCTATATGACAGCAGTCACTACAATTTTTGAAAATAACCTTGATCCTTTGTATTACTGCAGATTCGTTTTGCGCAACAATAAGAACTGACCAATCATATTCGAGATTACATAATGGTCATGTGACCACTGCTAGCATCTCATTGTGCCAAAACGAGTAAAAAAATAAAAGTAACCTATAAAATATGCGTCACAATAAAAATGAAAAGCAATTGCCTGCAATATATGCAATAGCGAGAGAAAAATACTTCCATCTCGAGTGTTATAATGAGCAATGATGTACTTTTGTCTTTCCTCTTTTTCACGCATGGCTTAGCGGGCTTATTAGGACCTAGCAACCCTGATCAGAGGCGTCGTGCCCGGGGGGCAGGGGAGCCATGGCTCCATCAATTTTTTCGAAATCGTCAGATTTTTGGAACTTCAAAGGTTTATCGGAAAATTTTCGGACTTTTACTGGTTGTAGAAATAAGGTTTCGAGATTTATCGGAAAATCTTTGAACTTGGCCTACCCTACTCCACAGGTGCCACAACGCAGCTAACCCTGATACATGATATGATACATGATATGATATGATACATGATATGATATGACATGATATGATATGATATGATATGATACATGATATGATATGATATGATACATGATATGATATGATATGATATGATATGATATGATATGATATGATATGATATGATATGATATGATATGATATGATATGATATGATATGATATGATATGATGTGATCTGATATGATATCATATGATATGATATGATATCATATCATATCATATCATATCATATCATATCATATCATATCATATCATATCATATCATATCATATGATAAAATATTATTTATACACAATTCTACCCTTCAGCTTTTTTTACATCATAATACACAAAATTTCAAGTAGATAATATTTACAATAGTCTAAATACATATAAATAAAAAGAGCAGGTAACTAAATTTACATCCTAGGATGCTGTTCTTCCAGAGGGTCGTGAATCGTTAAGCCTAGCACACACAGCACAATTTTCGTCGCTGAGGACGATCTTCAATATTAAATATGCTAGAAATTCTTTTTCATCGCTGACGACAGAAAACAAGATCTCTGTTGCCAGCGACAAAAATCGTGCTGTGTGCGCTAGGCCTAAGTGAATCGTTAACCTTAGCGCACACAGTACGATTTTTGTCGTAGGCAACAAAGATCTTGTCTTCTGTCGTCAGCGAAGAAAAAGAAGTTCTAGCATGTTTGATATTGAAGATCATCGTCAGCGACATAAATCTTTTATATGTGTTTCCCGCACAGCACGTTTCCGTCGTCAGAGACAAAAATCTTCGTCCTCAGCGACAAACATCGTGCTGCGTGCGCTAGGCTTTAGAGGTCATGACTTCAACCTGTTATCTGTCGTGGGACCTGCCGTTGCCAGTAATCTACATCGCTGTTTTGTTTGTGGAAAAGTCCAATTGTTCATAGCAATAAAGTGTACCTGAGTTGGAGCAAGTATATGCTGTTGGGACATGTGCTGACGACTTATACACATCTTCTGCCTAGAAACACAACCCCCTCCTATTCTTAAATACATTTTTAAACGAAATCTTCGGCCCCTTTACTGAAACTTTTTTAACTTTGTCACAATTCGAGTATTAAAACTTTCTTGGCAAATGGCATTCAAGCCAAAAAGCTCCATGTACACCTGAAATGATGACGAATGTTACTAAATAGAAGAAGATTAACTGTTAGAGGGCAACCAAAGCAACATGTTTTAAATTTCGTACGCAGATAAAGTGAATTTTGAATGCTTGCACACTAAGCACTCTCAAAAATTCCTTTATTGGACTTACTTAACTTATTAAGCAGCTGAGTTCTACTTTCTTGTTAATCATATAATGAAGCACTTTTGCCGTTCTTCCATGTCACGTTTTAGCTTATTTTTGAAGTTAAGTAAGGCTATGGAAGGTTTTCCTAGGTGCCTAGCTAGTATCTCTGAAAGCGTCTAAGCACGATTCTCTGATGAGGTCACGAGAGAAATCTGCACATAGATATATTCGAAGTGTTCTTTTATATTCCTGTGGAGGAAAAGTGATAGTGTTTATCTACTAAACTTCATGGAATTTCTCCTCGTGTTTACTCGCATTTCTAGGAATAAAAGACGAAGGTGTTTAGCTTTCACTTTGTAATTTCGTAGAAATAACGTGAGAATCTTCGAACTCGGGCAAATTGTTTCCTCATTGACTTGTCAAAATCAGTATGTCAAATGGGATCAAAGGGGTCAATTTTCGTGCACAAATCAGGCGACCTTTGGATAGCAGCCTCTCTGTTGCAATATAATTAGTTTAAACGACCTATTAACTTCCTTGAACTGAAAGCTTTGTTCGTTAGGACGTCCAATAAATTAATTTGAAGCAAGACAGAAGCTGTTTTAAACAGAACCGTGGCAAGTTTCTTCCGCTTTTGCTATTGTTCGTGGTTGATCCCATTTCCCACTGAAATAAATACGCGGTTACCAAGCATCCTGAATCCCAGGCTATCGCTTGTAAAATCTTACCATAAAAATTGTATGTGGTCAGTTGGTTTTGCGATTCCGAATGAGATTAATCTAGTATGCTTCGAGGCATTAGTTCAGGTCCAGACTAGATTGTTGCATTCCCAGTTTAGCGCCATAAGATGTCGTCATGTCCGGGATGATTTATCCCTGCAAATTTGAATGCCGGTAAGGTGGGGATGAGATGGTCCAAGATTTTTTCAGGTATGCGTGAGGAAGTACCTGAGAAAGGAAGACGCTGTAAGCATACCAAATGGTATTCTACTTGAAATGTAGATAGTGGGCACTGTCTTCCTTGCACTAGTGCTTCCTTTCAGATCCCTGACCAAATTTGTGCCCTGTGCATTTGTGGTGGCGCTGCGTGGGGCTAGAGGCCATATCCCCCAGTTTTTCGCTTCATTTCATTCAATATTTAAACACGAACAAAACTTTTCAGCAAGATAAGAATATTTGATTACAATAAAAAGGAAAATACGAATAATAAGAGCTGCTGTTCTACCAAGGGGTTGTGTTTGGGCCTTGAAGGTTCAGAAGATACTCTCTAAGAGGTTTTTAAAGCGAGCAGGGTCGATTCTCTTATCGTCGAAATGCGATGAGAACATTTCAAGTGTGGAATACAGGACTTCTAGCAATAGAAAATCCTCCTTTGCTAACTTCATATCATTGCTTTTTATCTTGCTTTTGTCACGTCTTCTATTTTTGCTGTTGCTATTGATATGATAGTCACTTCCTTGTAACAAACCAGAGGCGTCGTGTCCGGGGGGGGCAGGGGGGCCATGACCCTCAATTTTTCAGAAATTGTCGGGTTTTCGGAAATTTTTCTTCTTCGTCGGAAAATTGTCGGAATTTTGCTGTTGGTAACGATTAATGTTTCCAATTTTTTATCGGTAAATCTTTGAACTTTTCCTAGCCTACTCTAAAGGTACCACGACACCTCTGCAGCAAACTAGTTTAGCAAAGTCAAAGAGCGAGGTGAATATAGCACGTGACCCATTTGTCAATGAGGGAAGTATCTGCTCCTTCTTTAAATTAAAGAAAAATTCAAAGTGTCACAAATTTTGACACACTTGTTCCGTGATCCGCTATTTTGACTATGCATAGTAATACAATACTCCGTAATTGTCCAATCCGATCGCTGTTTTTCATTATCAAAATGTGGTTCCTCTGCAATTATGGGGGAGGAAGTCAAAGATTATATCAAAAATGACATAAAAGTGGCATTTGGCAGGGGCGGATCCAGGATGCCGCACACGCCACACTTGCGGCAGTCAAGCGACCTTTGAAGTTACATCATTATTGATTATGTTCTAACTGTTAGAACGAAAAATTACTTAAAACAATATAGTGCTACACAAATTGACAAATAGTATTTGACATCGCCCTTTCGTGCCACGCCCTTGTGTGGCAGTCACAATTTTCGCTGGATCCGCCCCTGGTATTTGGAACGAAAATGTAGGTTTTGGCATAACAGAGACACTTTTGGCCCTTAGGAAGTCAGTAAGATTGGGGATTCCATCTTAATTTTCACTCCAAATGCACTTCTTTTTACAGAGAAATAGTTTATAAGAGAATGAGGTTCAAATGGCGAAAATCTTAAGAACTAAGTGTTTTTGTTGGCCAAAAACCGACTTCATTTCATTATTACATTCAAAATGTTGAAGATTGAATTCAAGTTTGAGTATGCAAGATTAAGAAAGAAAAGCGTAACCCATTTTAGTCAGTTTATTTCTGTAAAAGTTAAGAACATTTTAAGGGAATTTCAGGCGCAATTTCGGAGTAAGTTAACGAGAGGCTCAGGCAAAATGACGATTTTCTTATTTAAAAAATCGTGTATTGCCAAAGAACATGCCTCACGAAAGCCTCTCAGCGACCCCCTTCTCAACCTCAAGAGCTTGCGGGCTCTTACGAGTTGTCCCAACCCTAACCTAAAGGATGAAATAAGAGAGCTGTTACCTTAACAAAATTCAAATAATTGATCACAAAGTGGGATATCAAAGCATGTCATTGTTTAATTTGCCAATAAGTATTGTTCCCTTTCATTTAAATTATAGTCAAATCTTTGTTTCATTTTGTTTTAATAGTTAGTATGAATGTATGAATTAGTTGTTAGCTGCTATAGTTATAACTAATGTTAAATATATTGATTAATGATAAAATGATGATTGATGCACGTGGTCTCTGTGGTCGTTTGAGAGTTGAAGTCCATTCGACTTTTCAGCGATCACCTAAAACTCGCCGCTTGGCAGCAAATTGCTGGAGCTATGCATTAAATTGCCAAAAGGGCATTGACAACGTTGCTTTTAGCATGCCCAGACAGGTACACTAGCTGCCAGAAACGCATAGAAACTTTAACTTGCTTACATAATTTCCATGAAAACACACCTGAGAGGATGCTTGGTACCTGTGGCATTGAATACAGACGTCAACGATTGGGTGCGGCTAGCATGTAAACAGGTTTTGATATAATGCGTTCCTATGACAAATTTGACGGGGGTAAAAGCCATTACAGCATTCATGCAAGCGTATTGCGAAAGTTGTTTTTTCGTTATTTCGACGTAAAAATGCTCTTGAGAATCAAGAGAATTGAATTATAGTTCTGTGGAGCTGCCCTAATGATTGAGGTGTGTTCCGAAAAGGGTTTTGGAACCAATGATAGGGACAAAGGCACAAATGCACCTGGAAATTGGAGTTTTCCAAGGCTACACATATTTTATTCTATAAGGAAGTTTTTTGGCTCAGTACCGAAACGTTCTTTACTTTTGCAAGGTTCTCGTATCAAAACATTCTTTCGCTTGCGTAGCAAAGGTTTTTTGAGCTCCAATATTTTAAGAATCATTAGAGGAAATTGAAATTTTCCATATACATCTGAAATGATGAAAAATCTTAGTAAATCGCAGAAGTTAAACTGTTAGAGAAAGGCAATATTGCATACATAATATTTTGTACACAGATAAATCGCATTTTAAACACTTATACACTTACTAGCGAGGTAGCAAAGTGGTTAGAGCGCATGCCTCCCATGCGGAAGGTCTACGGCTCGAGCCCGACTCGATGCCCTGACTAAACGCTCGCTCACTGTTCACCCAGCAGCAAATGGGCACCCAGTGGGAACACTGGGGAGATAAAGGCGGCGAGGAAAGGAACTGGCCACCATACCTCACATGCCGATGGCTCAGGATAAGTGTCCTTTCTAACAGGCACTCACGTACGTACGGAAGTATACGGGACTACCTTTACTTATACACTTATGAATTTTCTCTGGTCTCAAAAATCCAGTACTGAACTGTCTTAACTTTTGAGCAGTCAAGTACTACTTTGTTATAAACCACTTTCTCAACAGCTTTGACGAAAGGGTCATTGAAAGAACTAGGGGGTATAAAATAAATAATACCAACCAGGGACGCCTGCGCAAGAAAATACCTAGGGAGAAAATCTCAGATAGTTCTAGGCTATCCCCACAGCACCAACGATATAGCTCTGTTGCCATATCACTTATAAAATCTTTGTGGTGGCATCTTGTCCTTCTTGCCTCCATTTTTGAAGAGCAGGGACCCCCTTTGACCTCATACTGCAACCATCCTTGATACCAACACAAACAGGGCTGACTTTGTTAGCTTTGTCTGAGGCCCCGTTTATATTGCTACGTATCACTTTTGAGACGGATCAAAAAGTGATCCGCAACAGTGTAAACAGGGCCTCGAAGTGTCTATTGTATGTAGTCTGGATCAGTTTTGATTTTGCTAGAAGGATCAAAAGTTATACTGCAAACTCTATCAGGTAGCTACGGATTGCTAAGAGTAGTGTAGACTGAAGTCCAATCCGTATCAACTGTTATATGGATCATCTGATCCGTAGCAATGTAAACAGGGCCTGAAATTTTGAAAAGCTGTGGCAGGTGCGTTCTGTGCCACCAGGTCCTGCGTCAATGCTAAAAAGTAGAGCCTCCTTAACTTACCGATGAACATTAACCAATTGGTTTTGATAAATGCCAGCATAAGCAGCGATGAAATTATCGAAATAAATCCAATCTGCGTCAACGCCATCTCGGAGATGCATTTTCGTAGAATGAAGAAGCCAAGCATGGCTCCTATCGCCTGTACCAACATGCTCTCTGCTAAGAAGTAGCCAATCATAATCGGAGAACAGCAGAACGGGGCATCAAGCGCGTAAAGAACGATGACGCTACCGAAACCTATGGATGATATCATCATGAATGCTGACGCAAGCATTAGTCCCACTAGCGGCCATTTTTTATTCAAATCAGCGTTTGTAAACAAGTGGATGATTCTGTAAAAGTGCTCCTTGTCGAACAAATCTTTCAGTCTCTTCGTTTCAGCGTCTTTCACAGTCTCAGGCAGGAATAGCAAAACGTATAACAAATTGCATATATGTAAGCTTAGTATAAGCCAATACGGAGATTTGAATCCTAAATGCTTTATCCACCAACCGCTGGTTAGATGGCTAATCATTCCACTTATGAATGCAATCGCTTCTAATATCCCAAGTCGCAATGCGCGCTTTGATTCATCAGTTATGTCGGCTACATAGCTAAACACTGCGAGAATCATCGTAGTAAAAAATCCGCACATCCCGTTTATGAAACTACCCACAAAAAGTGCGTAAACTGGCAGATTTGCGTACATCACTGCTAATATGCAAGTCGTATCAATAAGCCCTCCAACAATAGGGAGGAGCATTACGACTTTACGGCCTACTTTATCCGACCATGCACCTAATAGCAGAGCCATGACTATTGACGGAACACTTGCTGAAAGAACGATCCCAAGATGCACCAAGGACGCCTCAGCTTGCACATAGTTTCTGGATTCCCTGTAGCTGTTTGACTCCGTAGATAGAGCTAGTTCGCATTTAGACGCATCTGATTGGTAGTTTGAAACTATCAGGCCACGTGATAAGGCAACCCTGCTATACACATATTGCTGTATGACTGGTGTGTGTAAGATCATTGCACATGCGTAGAAAAAGGTAACAGGCTCGACTGTGATTGCACAGTAGAACGGAGAGCCTTGCTTGATTTCTTTAGCGCTTTCGATTTCATCCTGTGACGTTAGGTCAGAAGCTAACTTATCGGTCTGCTTTGAATCCACGCTTGCTTTATCCAAGCTGGCACTCAAATCCCCTACCAGCGTAAGCATTGAAATGGCATTTCTGTTTGTGAATCTGTATCACTCCAGGCATTTATGACTAAAAACTGATAAAAAGAGAATAACGGGGATTAATTTTAAATTATTTGCCGCGGTAAGTGAGTCAGAGTTTAAAGTTTTTAACGTTTTGTTGCAGGGGTGGCGCCAGGAAGTTTCCAACGGGGGGCTGACTCTTCCGATGAGGGGGCTGAAATGCGGTAAGCAGGGTTCTATAATTGCCAGAAACCTCCGAGAAAGAGGTTTCCTCCTACAGAAAATGGTGCTGCTTTGCCCCTAGCCTTCCCTAACACCACCACTGCTCTTTTTGTTTATGTTTGCGTGCTCATGTGTCTGTTTCTGCATTTCTGTGGTGCAATAATGTTAATTATAGTGTTGAAAAAGAGGTCACCCAATACTATACCCAATGCCAAATTTAATAAACATTACTGAAGCCTTGCTTCTTAGAATTTTATCCACACATACCACAACAGTTAATTCTATTTATCCAATCATTGTCAATTAGGACATTTCTCGTAAACAGAATGCACTCTGGGGGTACTGCTAGCCAGCAAAGCTTGTCCAATTTGAAGTCGAAGTTCATGCGATACGAATAGTTCGATTCTTTCCAAGTCCATACACGCGTTTTTAAAATAGAAAGTTGCCAGGAAAGTGAGGCTTAAGATACCAAAATCTTAAGAGACCTCAAAGGGCTATACATTACTTACAGAGGGGCTGGTACCGGAGGGAATTTGGTTGGGTGATAGACATTATCTTATAAAAGATGGTTATGCACAGGGGCGGACTGGTCGGTCGGGCGATTCGGACGAATGTATGAGGTTTAGCAATTGTTATATACTGAATATGGTAAACTTCCCAATATATATATATATATATATATATATATATATATATATATATATATATATATATATATATATATATATATATATATATATATATATATATATATATATATATATATATGAAAGATCCGACATTAAACTTTGGATCCATCAGAAATTTGCAGCCATTTTCATTATCCCTGCCAGCCTTATTTACGCTTCTAGAGTTCATGAGCTGGTTTAGTCACACATTGCCCACGCCGAAAAATTTAGCCAGCCCATCCTTGGTACTGTAAATACACTGTTTAAACATCGTTAATTATGGCTTAAACACTAGCATGGTTGGGAAAGATGGACAAGAAATCGCTTCACAACGGTACCTGTGATATGCCTGTTGATATACGAGAGGCCTGAAAACACGACCCCCTGGAAGAGCAGCAACATTAGTATTACTTGCCATTATGCCTGTCAACTTTTTTCTTAGTATATTATTTAAAGTATATATATGCATATGTAATATTTTAGTTGCTGAAGGGTTATTTTTTCGTGTATAAATAATCGATTGTATTACATTACATACCAACCCCTCCGTAAATAATATGCAGTCCCAATGAAAATCACAAGGCTCAAGTTCCCGAGCTCAGTTTTCCGCTAGCCAAAAAGTAGATATCGGGGGGGGCGCCAGGAATTTTCACACGGGGGCTGACTCTTTCGATAAGGGGGGTAAAATACGGTTTTCAAGGTACTATAAATGCCAAAAATCTCCAAAAAATAGTTTATCACCTTCAGATGGGGGGACTAGCATGTTCATTTGGGATTGGGCTGTGAATCTTTATTCAGAGAGTGAGAGTTTTCCCAAAAATACACACCAGATACAGTTTTCACAAACTTTATCTTTATCTCGAATAAATTCGTATAGAAGGTCTTTCTCAAGCACCATGTACGCAACGACACACTAAATCACTCTCTCCAACTAAGAACTAAGTAGTACCTTCATCTAGAAAATGACTAATAAGTATCTACGTAAAACTATGAGGACTTCAAACAAGTTAATCTAAATATCACTTATGCTTTTCCTGGGTGTGAAATGTGAGAAGTGAATCATAATGGGCACAGAAGAAATTTGGCAACTAAACGTCATGGATTGCCATAACTAACGTGGGAAAGGTGATTATGAATGAAAACAAGGAAAAATCAGAGTGAGGCTATAGTGTAAGAAGCGATTGTAAATATACCTGTATCACAGGGCTATAACCCTCCCCAGACGCCACCCCTGATCGATATTACCCTGCTAAAGATAGAATTTACACCCAAGTCTACAAGATTATCAAGGGCAGGTTATTCCATATCAGCCAGTTTATTCCAGTACAGGTTAAGAATATCTTAGAAAATCTCAAGTCCAAATTTTGGAGACAGTTAAGAAAGTTGAGCTTTAAGCAAAATGTGGTTTTCTTATAAAAAGAAAATTCTTTAGAATATTGGTAACCAGCAATGCTTGTCGAATTTATCGATAATCAAGCCACATTATTATATCCATTATTTTTCAGTACATATTCGATATTGCTACTGAGTTAAGGAATTTTCCGCATATCAAGAGGAATGTAATATCTTTATTCTCCTGCTAAGTAGTGGTTAATAGATGATGTGTAGTGGCACGTACTAACGAACCATTCCGTGTTAGTGGAGTGCCGAAAGACTTTTGAGTTGGGTTGTAGCAGAAGAAGTTTACTGACAAGCTATTCCCAGAATCACCGACAAGTGATGATCACAATCAATCAATCAATCAATCAATCAATCAATCAATCAACAATTTATTTATAGTAGGCAAAAGAAATTAAGGTAGCAAAATTACTGCTAATTTAGGCCTACTGGCTTAAAAAAGTTAAAACATATTACAAGTGTCAAATAAAAATTGGTACATATCATGTTAGGTACCCAACCTGTGGTATATATATTTTGCAAAGTCTACTGTTGCAGTTCTCGCACTTCCAACATTTAATATGGCTTTTGAAAATAGAAAGTGTGCTTGCTTGTTTGATTATATTGGGTAAAGTCGACCAAAGTCTATTTCCAAGGAAGGATATAGTCTCAACGCCTGCTCTTACGGACAACCTAAAAGATTACCGAAAAGGTAAATTATAACCCATGGCTAGGGCCACGGAGAGGGGGCAGGGGCAAATTGCCCCAGGGCTGCAAGCTCCAAGGGACCTCATAGCACCCAACGCTTCAAGATCTGGGGCCTCACAAAGTAAACCAGCAATAATTTTCCAAAGTTAATTTCTAGACCCTGAGAATTTTCTGCTCGCTTCGCTTGCAGTGGGCCTCTTCTTTCTCTTTTTCCTTTGGACCTCAGAATTCCCTCGGCGGCCTTGCCCATGTGACACCCCCACACCCCCTACTATAGCACACCCGCGCATTCTGTGCTGTCTGAAATATTCACCCTCGTAATCCTGCTTGCACGGTGACGGAATCGTCAAAATTCAATTCAAGTTTTGGTAACGTAAAGCGAGAGAAAAAAAGAGGGGATTTATTCATTCAATCTTTTCTTTGGAGACAGCAGTAAATTCGATTCATGTACGCACGCTTGGTTCAAGCTTTTGAATAATTATTTTGGAGATAAACAATTCCTGTTTTCTATTCGACTACAGTCTAAACATGCGACCCTTTTAGAACCGGGAATATTATTGCAATGCTGTTTCCCTGCTATTTGTTTTTATTAATTCTTATTTTATTCAATTTCATTATCATTTCATTATTTTGATTGTTTTGTTATTTTGCTGTTTATCAAACATATTGCTTTAACCTCCTCTTGAGGAGGAGGGACTAGGGAGAATGGAAATGGCGGATGCTAGAAAACGCATGGTTGTTTTTCTATGAATTCATTCACTGTTGGGGATACAATAAATAGCTGGAGCTTTTGTCCGCAGGAGGACGAAGGCATGATTCCAGCGAGGTGGAATAACTATTATAAATACAAAAATTCCCCAGCACACGGTGACGGAACTTACATAAAGAAGGCGGAAAAAGTTATAAAGCCGGATGTAGCAATAAAATAATATAATATAATCATTTGGTTTAACGTTGGCACTAACATAGCTATGTCACAATAGAGACAAAGTCCCTAAAGAATTTTTCAGTTTAAGAGTTTGTATCATTGACTCACATGAATTGTGGGTTCGGTGGTGGCTTTCTGGCGGCACTATTGTAGAATATCTGAGTGTTATGTGCCGATTTCGTAGAACCAAGTAGGGTACTACAATTCGATCAAAGGAAGTCAAAAAAGGAACTTTCAGAACTAGGCCTCGACCTAGCCTCAGGGATGTGCTGGTGGTCGGAGTACGGGGGCGAAACTGTAAGACAGTTGGTCCTTATGCAGGAAATTTAACATCCTGTTAGTCGTAGAGCTTCCTTGTTCCTCTTTTTGGTCAGAGTTAGTGAAATATTTGTAAAGCACCCTCTGAAAGGAAATATTCTCGGCGCGTCTCTGGCTAGGCTCCTTCTTGTAATAATGATATTTCTTCTACAACGATATCCCTTCAGCAATACTTTAAAGGAACTTATTTGAATACAATAACCCACAATAAGAGTAGAAAAACGACTCGTTCTTTGACGGGGCATGCATGAAATTTCATTGCTCATAAAATTCTTTTCAGATATCTTTTAAATAGATTTATTCCATGCCTTAATTCCAGGATATTGGAATCCCTTTTTGGTAGATTCAAGTTTTAACTTTGGAATATGCAGGTCTTTGTCATTTCTGGTCTTGTAATTAGACTTATAGGAAGTATATACACATGCTCTGAAACACGACTTGGCTGGTTAAATTCTTCATCCCGGGCACTGCTTGACTAAACCGACCTATGAATTCTAGAAGGCGTAAATCGGTCGACAGAGATTTTGAAAAAAGGCTGCAAGTTTCTGATAAATCAGCAGCTTCAATGTCAACATTTAGAGTTTCTTCACTTCTAGCAGTCGGCCTTTTTGGGCATTCACCCAAATGGCCCCACCGTCCAGCCCGCCCCTGCTCTGAAATCCTATGAAGTCTCCCCCCTTAGGGGGCTGTCATTTTTAATGCTTGGCACAGGAGGGGAAAAGTTTTTAAGACAAATGGAAACATTTACTTACCCCATTCACTATGTTCAATAATATCTTAAACCCCATTTTGAAATACTAAAACAATTTCCTACCCCAATAATATTCCCACTTACGTCACTCAATTTCGATCTAAGTCTTGAGAGTGCTGAATGCACAGTGTGGTTATGAAGGAAAGGAAAGTGGGAAAATAGAGGAGCCAAAGAAACAAAAAACACGCACTGATTATTTCAAATAATATTTTGCTCTTGCAAACATTCAAGTAGAAAAATATGGCATTTTTATATACATTTACTTAGAAAAATAGCAGCCATAGCCTAGCGGTAATGCACTCGACTCAGACCTGCATGCCCCTGGGTTCGAAGCCCAATGCAGGCCGTTGGTGACGTCAGGAAGGGCATCCGGCCCTAAATGCTCGTGCCAGAACTAAAATCCTCTCATAGGCACCCTTCGAGCCCCAAGGAACTGGGGGAAATGGAGGTAAAAATCGAAATTTAGAAAAAGTTACCATTTTGCACGTAAATGATATTTATTGTAGGAATTTATTCAAAAACTGTGACAATGAATTGGCAAATGAATTTGACAACCTAATAAAACAAGGCAGAAAACTTTGAAATGCATCAAAACAGTCCTTCACCCCTGTACCTAGAGCCACCAAGAGGGGGCAGAAGGGAAATTGCCCCAGGGCCACAAGCTCCAAGGTGCCTCATAACATCAAATGCTTCAAGGTCTGGGGGCCTCATAAAGTAAACCAGCAGTAATTTTCAAAAGTTAATTTCTAGACCCTAAAAATTTTCTGCTCTCTTTGCTCGCAGGGGGCCTCAGAATTCTCTTTGCGGTCTTGCCTGTACCCAGCAAATGGTCTCTGAATGGTTATGAATGTCAGTAAAATTGATAAATGTTAATAAATGCTGGTAAGTGATTTTTGCTGACTGAGCTTTTCTCAACGGCAGCCCGATGCATCAACGAGGAAATGAACTTCTGTTCCTCGCGGAACTTTCAATAAGGAAGACTTCAATGCATCCCGTTTAGTTGAAGTGAGAAGCAATTGCTTAGTCTTCCAGAACGCAGTTCTCTACACAAACACTGTTTGTTCAAATTTCTTTGCTGTCTACTTATGCGTTTAGGCATTTAGTCTCAAGCGCTTTCTTTTCAATCTCTATACGACTTGAATAAGCAAATACGTAAACAACTATAATTACCTCATGTACTTCCCCGATTTGTATATAATGCTTCTAAATGGAATTGACCATTTTTTGAAGGACTTTTCTCTCCGATTTTGATATCAAGAAATTTAAGAGAGCGATTGTAAAATCAACGCCCATTGCAGGTACTTGAATGACCTTTGCCATCGAATACTATTCAACATACTATGGCGTCAAACAGCAGCATTTTTCTGATAAGTGCCTCGACATTCCCATGTAAATTAAACTTCCTTACAAGTTCACTGAAAATATTCATAAAAAAGAACAGCAAGCGTGCGAAAGTTGCCCGCCACCCGAGCAGTAAAGTTTTGGCGTCATTGACTTGTCGCAAAATTTTTTGAATACCATTTCCTTGGATATTTTGCTAGAATTGAATATATAATTATTGCATAATAATTTGAAAAGGTGTTTGGGCTAGAAGGTTTGGTGCCATTGTTTCTTTTCTTGTCTCTATATATGGGGTTGATCCATCTAAAAATTATTACAGGTGTGTATTTACCTTTAAGAGTAGGAGTACACATTTTTTATAAGAAACATATCTAAAAGGAACACGAGGGTGAAATTAGGGAAAGCTTAAGAAAAGTTTATGAAACATAGGTGGACTAAGTTTCAAACGACGACTTCCAAAAACTGTGTTAGCAGTAAATTTTTGTCAAACTAGGAAGAAAATAGAATGGACATTAATGACATGGCTCACAGAGCCTGAGAAGCCTTTTTCTTGCATCGCAATTGCCTAACTTGAGTTGTTATTATCAATGGAACTCTTTCAGTTAGGAAACATGTAAGGCTGGATTTGACAGAATATTGAGAAACATTCAGACTGAAGCCAGAGAGCTTGCTTCGTATAGGAAAACATGTACTGAATGCTTTCCGCTCCAAAGAGCAAGAAGATTAAGGAAATACGAACAGCTCACATGTTTCCTTCGCAGACACACCACTTCGTGCTTACTAACGATGCCAGAGTGACTCTTGGCAATTTTTGGTTGAGAAAGCTGATCTGGAGAAAGTTTACCAACCCTGATATCTAAAACTGGCATTATACCGGGCGAAAACGTTCGCGCAGAACAAAATTCTTCAGCTTTACGCATGCGTATTTCATTTATCACAAATGCAACAACGAAATTCATATGCGCAACGAATACATGATTTTTTGCCAACAGCAATATTCTTAAATGTGTCTGATTTTGTGCCTAAAGGATGATTTCCACTTAAACGAATGTATCGATTCGGCCGAGGCGGCCGAAGGTTGATGCATCCTTAGAAGGTGATTATTGAAGTTTTGGAAAGTTCTGGAAATTTGTGGATATTGATAATGAATTTTCCTGAATCTGGAAAGTTTTGATAGAAAGAGAGGTTGTTCAAAACGGCTGTAGAAAAGTTTTGGATTTTTGTTTGGGGAAATTCTAAATATCCTGAAATGGATATAACTTAGTGTTGTATTAAACACCTTACAGGATATATTTATAAAACATAACCCACCAAAAAATCATCAAATATAAGAGAAAAAACAACGTTTTTCTATTTTTCTTGGACTTCAAAATGCAAACGAAATTGTTTTACATGGTTTTGGAGATTTGGTAACTTGGCTTTGGAAAATTTTTGGAAATATCGTTAAAAGAGTTTGCTGATATTCAAATCTTTGCTGATCTCCTACTTCATCATAAAAATCAAGAGTAGAACAGAGCAAGAAGTAATGTATGGATAGTGCAAAAGCAGTTTTACAATAAGAGGAATGGACATTTTTTGATTCTAATACAATTAATACAACAAATAATAAAACTACAATCTAATACAATAATATTCAATCTAATACAATAATACAATGATCTAACAATAACAATAAATAATAATATTTGTTAAAAATAATAAATAACATAAACAACAACAACAACAATATAATGGCTGTATCTATTTGTAGAAATTATTGTGGAAGAGCCTCCTAAGTAGGTGCACTAACGAGAAGGAGGCTCACCATATATCTAGATGGGCAGTCATATATTAACATTCATTTTGCATGCCGAAGTGTTAGATCGCTGTATAATTTGATCACAGTTCTATTAATACTACATGGCATTTAGGAAATAGTCTTTTAGATGCTTTTTAAACAGAAATTTTGATGATGAGAATCTTAATGTTGTCGGCAGACCGTTCCACTGTTTTGCTCCCGTATATCGAATTGATAGTAAGCCATACTGGAGAGTGTTTCTTTGGGGTAAAAACAGACCACCACTTGTTGATTGCCTTGTATTGTGAGAATGAATTGATGCAAGATAGCAGGAGAAATTGTGGAAGTAAACTGGTGTTAGCTTATTGATTGATTTTCTAAATAAAAGTTAATAGCTGAGACTTAACAGCATCATCAATACGTAGACTCTTTAACTCTTTAATGATTGGATGGGAATGTGCAAGAAAAGTTTGGTGAGAGATTGCCCGGACAGCTCTTTTCTGCAGTTTAAATATTGGTTCTAGGTATGATGCAAACATTAACTCTTGATCAAGCTTAAAACTCGGCGATTGTGAACCTAATACATTTTTAGCAAAAATGTTTTAAGTTCCAATGCTTGCGCATGCACATTAGAGGAAATTGAAAAAGCTCCATGTACACCTGCATGTTGGTAAATTTCTTCCAAAAACTCTCATTTCGGACTTCATTTTGGCCAACAACAATACAAATGTTGTAGCGGGCCTCTGATTGGTTCTCATAGATGCACATGGCAGATAAGACAATATATACTGATTAGCAACGAAATAACAATAAAACTACGAGAAGAAATCCATATTGTTAAACCGTCAGCAATCAAGGCTTATCATTAACATAACCAGAATACATAAAAATTCAGTGAGCATGTATGTGTACGGGTGAAAGTTTAAACCTTCAAAATGACATGAGTTTTTTCGCGTCACAAATTAAGTTTTTGGCAAAAAATTACGTAAGAGAGGCTGTACTTTTGAAATCTGGATCTGGAAATGAGTTGAAAGCAATAGGCCATGGTACACCAAATAGAAACATACAGCAGTGACAAACTGTTCGGTGAAAATGATGTAGTATGTTTAAATGCTACAGGAAAAGGCTGGAGGAGACTTTATTTGCTATAGATCGCTTTCCAGAAGAAAGTAGCATGTTTCAAGTTGCAAGAAAATTGGAAAAGTTTTCGAAATTTGCCATGAATATTACATGCATAGCATTTCTTACACAGATCGATCGTAGTTTTGACACTTACACACATTCTTAAGTCTCAAAAATCCAGTAATGAACGCTCTTAATTTTTTCAGGAGTCGACTACTTCCCTTTTTTGCTATATGAAAATGGTTTGCAAGAAAGTAGTACTCAGCTGCTCAAAAAGTGAAGAAAGTTCAGTATTGGATTTTTACGACTGAAGAAAGTTTTAAGTGTTTATGTATCTAAAATTCGATTTATCTGCGTAGAAAATGTCATGTATGTGATGTTGGCTACCTTCTCGCAGTTTAACTGCTGTTATTTACTAAGATTTATCATCCTTTCAAGCGCACATGGAGCTTTTTCATTTACCATTAAGGGACTTCTGTTATTTACTAAGATTTATCATCATTTCAAGTGCACATGGAGCTTTTTCATTTTCCATTAAGGGACCGTACACTACTTATGCCTCAGGAAGGGACTGAAGGGTAATCTTTATGTGGATAATTTTTCCTGCTACCCAACCTTGTGCACTACAAGAATCATAGTTACGCAACCAATATAGAGCTATTAAAAGTATGCTGCCCAACCTTGTTAAGACCAATAAGACCAATACGAATAAGACCTAAATAATGACCAGTCCCCTCATTTGCCTGCATAAAACATTGAAGCTGACAATTTTTCGCTAAGAATGTCTTGATACTGAAATCATGAAAAAATTAACGTTTCAGTAGCGAGCCAAAAAAACTTTCCTTATAGAAAAACCATGTACTTTCTTATGAAACAATTTTCTGATAAATAAAAATCTTGTATTCTGAAAGCTTTGCTGTTGTAAAAACAGAGTATCCAGGCACGCCGGAACGATAGTGGGGCAAGAGGGCCAATAGGAGCAAAAGGGCACCGACTTGCATGGGTATCTCTTTGGGACACAATTTAGCATAGGCACCTCATTGTGACCCAAGGCACCTCCTTGAGACATTCTCGTTCCATCCTTTAGTAGGACCTATATTTCACAGAATTATACAAATAGCTCTCTCCTTCAATCATATTTTGCTTGTTTATATAGCTTATTTAATCTCCTTTGTATCATATCAATGTCTAAACAAGGATTCTATTGCGTTTCACATTGTCCTAAAATTAATAGTGCTCGTCAACGTTTGCAGACAAAACCTTAAGGAAACTGGGCTCGAACGAAGTCTGTTTGTTAGCAAATTGGGGTTGTGCACCCCACCAAAAATTTTCTTTAGCTTCCTCCCTGGTTGTTGTGTGAGTAACTGGTGAAATACGAGATGTGTTGAATAAAAAGAAATATATACTGGCAATGTACAGCTTCAAATACGAATCACGAATTACAAGGATTATTCTACTCATAATAGTCAAGAAGTCATGAGGCTCATGACCTCTTGATTTGTTACGACATTGTTTGGAGAGTACCACACCTAACCTCTAATTATGACCTTTTGATTCGTTAACAGGTATTGGAGGAAGGGTGCCTTGATTTATTCCGATAATATTTCGTCCCAGGGGCGCTAGAGTATATGCTTGGGTGAGGGAAGTGGAGACTTATGGGAATCTTTTATTTGGGGTTTGAAATGGAGTCAGGGGTAGAACCCTTAATAATTTTTCGATCCACGCCTTTAGGATGCAAGAAAACCCCATTTTGAATATCAAGATACATACTATCTAAGGATAGGCTATCTATAGTATGAGATCATGCACTATCAGAAATGTGGGGGCTGCAGCCCCACAGCCCCGGGTCTGGCTCCATGAGGAGGGTTGTGCTATGGAGCGTCACTAGAAAGATAGGTAGGGTCTCAATATGCTGCAAAATTGACACCGTGCGATGCAATGTAAAACTTCTCATTTTTGAGACCCCCTTCGTAAAGCTCCGTAGCATAGCCTTCAATATGAAGTAAAATAACAGCGTAACAAATCAAAGTACCCTCCATTCCCCTCAGAGGCGTTACGTATCGGGTGAATGACCCCCCGAGTCGAACATAGGCAACAGAATGCTACTACCCCAGGCAGCACTACGTCAGAAAGTTCATAGCTAGAAGTCTACTTAAAAGAATATCCCACGATCGCAAAATCCTTCCTCAAAATTAAACGCTTGATATAATGTGCAGAGCTGATACGTAAAACAAGAAAAATGTCGCTGCGGGGGTGCTTCAATAGAAACTTCCTTCTGTGTGGAAGTGTCCTGTTAAAAACTTTCGACGTAATATGAACTTGTATTCTCCAGCTATTGTCCTTTTCAATTCTACTGAAATCTAGTTCAAACATGCAAGTCTGGAATAGTTTTCACTTGGAAAAAGGATAGTAACTATGGACAGAGCAATCCCTTCATAGATTATACGGGGACTCCCACGCACGTTGTCATGGATGTTGTCATGGAAAATGTTTTCCTAAAAAGCAATCTCTTGGCATATAGCGTAAACGGCTCACATAGGGTAGGCTGTCTTCGCAGGGGAAATCCTAGTGACAAACCATAATAGATTTTTCAAAAGAATACTGCCATTCAGAAAAAACACGAACAAAATGCAGCAATTCTTGGATTAGGGTGGGGGTATCCCATTATAATACAAGGATGATTCACTCCAAGTTAAAAAGAGACGAAATATTTACCTGATGACATGGAAAACTGCAGCATCTAAAACACCAGCATACTCTCTAAAATCCCGTCTAAAAATGTTCTCTCATCACTAATTATATTTGAGAAAATCCAAGAGGTTTTACAATAATATATGAGTTTTTATAAGAAATTGGCTTATAAGAAAGTAGTACTCAACTGATCAGAAAGCTAAGAAAATTTAGCACTGGATGTTTGCCACCTAAGTGTATAAGTGTGTATGTATTTAAAGCAGGACATTTTTAGCATACAAAGTGGTGGGGAAATCCCCTACCAGCCCCTTTCATTGCCCTACCACTTAAGTACCCTTTTGATACAGCGAATTTCTTGTTTTTGTCTTATTTGAAATATGTTTATACTTCTATGAATTTTTCGCTCTACGGTCTATGATAATATGTTAAAAGTGTTTTTGAAAGCCTGCTAATCTATAAATTCTGCATTTATCTAAAGTGCCCTTTTCTCAAAAGCCCCACCAGTGAAAAATCTTTATAAGCTCCCTAATTTAAAGTGTGATTTTTCTGTGTACAAGATTCTATATTGGCCGATTATCAGGCAAGTTGGGAGCTTGCACCCCCTCCTAGTGTGATACCTCAGGCGATGGCTCTGATTGCAGAACATTACATAAAAAGACTGTGTTCCTCCATCGTTCTGCAAAAATTCAAGTTTCATGTTTGCAGTTAAATCTTTCGGTGGAAGAAGCAAGACAGGTTGAGGGAATACCCCGAGATTCCCAGTTTCGATACAGCCCGTTAGGTACGAATAAAATAAGATTATTGTCTTATGCATGAGATCTATGTATTGCTTTTTGCCTATGAATATCTCAAGCAGAGTTCAGAAAGGTCAAGCTCAACATCAAAATGAAGCTTCCCATTTAGCTTCTCCATTTCCCTATGCTAAAGCGCTTCACTTGCATGTATCAGGAAATTGCTCAAAGCAGATTTTTTTATAAAACTACTGGGCCTTCCTCGAAACCAGCATAAATTTCGCTAGCTTGCCTCCGACTCACATCCGAAGAGTCCTCACTATTTCTAGAATATGATATGAAGACTAACTTTTTACTTTTAATTCTTATTTTTTTCTACCTATTTCTGCCTCAAGACCCGGTAGGAAAATGTAATGCAGGATTATGTGACCCTTCGTTTCCTTTGATGTTGCTGTTGCTGTTTGGGAAATAGCGGTGTGAGGAAGTACCAGTGCTAAGAGTATGCCCCCAAAGTGAAAGAGGACCTTCCACAAAGCCACATCGACACATTGCCTAGTGCGTAGCTGAATTTAGCAAGAAATAGCATTGTGGAAATATACCCTTGATGAATCACTTCGCTTCCTATTTCGCATATTTTACGACTTTTAGTATAGCGCAATTTGCCTGTTGTGGCCGGGGGATGATTCAAACAGGGATGTACTTTCGATATGATTGATTGACAGGTAGTTCCTCGTCATTTGTATTTTTTGATTATTGAAACCGAACTCGCTAGAAGAGGAGAAATGACTCGATGCAGACAGTGCTGAGGCTGAGATATAAATGTAAACACGAACAAAACGTATACTTTGTTTTTCGCATATAAATCTTGCCGAGGATTTTACAAATTGTCATTCAACAGCTTCGGAGAAGTATCAATTGCGACTGCCATTATTCTAGAACATTCATCGCTTATATCTTTGTGAGTAGTTTGATGGTCAACAGTATATTGGAGTTAGATAGAAACGTATTTACTAAAAGCGTTCACGTATCCTGCTCAGAGTTAAACGATTGCTTATCTTTAACAAGAACATGAAGATGGTTAACTAGAACATGGCCTATTGTACGCCATTAGCAAAGGTTGTTTGTTGCCAACCTATGTATTTCATTGGAAATACTTTGCTGCTTTTTCATCTACACTTTGCCACTTCTAACTAAAACAGCTAGCATGGAGGTTAGCAAGGACTTTGTAATTCCAGCCCAAAAAGGACAAGAAATTCGCATGGAGCGTGACTTTATACGTGTATATTTTGGTGTTACCATTGAATTTACAACGACCAATCGCGTAAATGCGCAGCGTATTGGAAGCGAATGGATTAAATTAAAAGGACCAGAACAGTCTATACGAAAAGCTGAGGTACGCAAATTGTTAAACCCGTTGCTCTAAAACTATAAATGTTAATTTATTTTACTTTCTTGACCAATCCAACTTTTAGTTTAGAAGAGGAAACTCCTATGTAAATGAGATGACAGGTGATCTACCGTGTTTTCCGCTTTCGCATATTACTTCCATACTCTTAGTGATATATTTATCGTTGTTAGCAGACAAGGCAATTTTCCTGTTATCTATGACTTCCTCGATAGTTCTTGCAACCATAAGGGTAGGTAGAACCCGTTCGTTATCGTTCTTGTTAGGCCTCGTTTTCTTGGAACTTTCTGGACAGAAGCAGCCACTAACCGTGACAGCTAATCTGATTAGTAATTTCTACTGTAAAAAACATCTTAATCCTTGCGCACCATCCTTTCCATATAGCAGAACAAGGCGTTTTCATGATACATCTGTTAATTGATTTTTTGCACGACGTTTTGATGACCATAGTCTTCCTTTGTAGGCATACATAAAAGGAATTACAAATCCTGAAGCTACAACTATCTTTAGTATTCCAGAAGATGTAGTTGCAAGTGGTTTATGGAACCACCAAATCGTTCTGTATGTGATAGTAAACACCCTAGCAGTTATTAGGGTTTTGAATCAAGCTCAGCTCTTTTTGCAAGGTACTCAATTGGCTATGGTTCAAGCTATTTCAGTATTTGAGGATTATATAAATAAAATAAGACATTCAATTTTACAAAATCAACCTATGGTTTACCAAAGACAAAATCAACTTTATCATCACCAACCTTTATCACAATATTTTCCTCAATACTCTCAAGCTGGCTCTCATTTTGACACCCCTGAAGGGTGCAATCCACATAGCAATCAAGATGTGATATACAGAGGGGCACAAGTAATACATCCTGTGAAGAATTTACCACATTCAGGAAATAGTGGAGATGTTATTGCCAAGGAGGCAGACCTTTCAGGAAATTCAAAGCTAAATGAAAATTTACGAGACTTTGCACAAAAGCTGGACTATACTGATGAGCAAATTAAAACTGCTTTTTCAAAGTTTAAAGAATCAAGCAATAATCAAAGCCCAGATGAAAATTCTTTGCTACAATGCTTAATTCAATTATACCCTCGTAAGGAAGCCACACCTAAAGTTAATACTGAAGGTAAGGTTGTCAAGGACTCGGCATCAACTGTAGCATCAACTCAGGTGCAGCCCAATGTGAAAGAAGTGAGCACAGAAGAGAAGAATACAGTGAGAAATGAGACACCCTCTAATCAAGAATTAAGACATATAGTTGTTGATGGTAGCAACGTGGCCATGAGGTGTGTTGATTATTTTTTTATCCAGAAGTCCTCTCCTTGTCCTTGAATTAGCCACCAAGTTCCATTTTATTATTGTGTCCCTTTGCATCATGGTTTACTGTTTATTTGCAGCTACAACATTTCTTCAGTTTCTCTCTACTTATGGCTATCTACCTCTATTGTTATGTAATTTTGTACAAGGTTATGACTACAAGTGAATTGAGACTTATACAATATGATTTTAATATGTCATGCTGAGCCGAATTCACATAAAGTAATGTTGCACGTTTCTCTTTTTGTTTCAGCCATGGCAACAGAGATGTGTTTTCCTGTAAAGGGATTAAAATTTGTGTTGATTACTTTAAGGAGCGTGGACATAGTGACATAACTGTTTTTGTTCCACAATGGAGGAAAGAGGCTTCAAACCCTGACAGGCCAATCGAAGATCAACATATTTTATTTGAGCTTGAAAATGAACAAATCCTTGCATTCACACCGTCAAGGCGTGTGAATGGACAGAGGGTAGTTTGTTATGATGACAGATTTATTGTAAAATTTGCAGCTGAAAATGATGGTATTATTGTGTCCAATGATAATTTTAGAGACTTACTAAAAGAGAACCCTGAATGGAAAAAAGTTATTGATGAAAGACTCTTAATGTATACATTTGTCAAAGATGTGTTTATGGTTCCAGATGACCCTCTTGGGAGAAGAGGACCAAAACTAGATACATTTTTACGGAAAGGAACACAACCTATTCCAAGAATCTGCCCTTATATGAAAAAATGTACATATGGTAGCAAATGTAAGTTCTATCACCCAAAGCCACTACAACCAACTCCAGCAGTATCAGTTATTGCAAAATCTCCACCCCTTAGTGAGGTAAGGCATTTCTCAACAGTGATTTTTTTACTCAGAAAATTTTTTGCTGATAGTTGAGTAAACCTTTCTTGCAGAATCCCCAAGGTTCTTCACCTTTGAAATTTAGCCTGCCATGTGAATTTTCTCCAGCATTCTTTGATTGATGTATTCTATGTTTTTGTCAATTCTCCAGCATTCTTTGAATTATGTATTCTATGTTTTTGTTAATTATTTAGTGCTATTTTTGTTTCAGAATAGGCTAAAACCCATTGGAACCTTTTCTTTTCTGTGCCATTTATAGTTTAAAGCAGGTTAAAGTATTTGTGGATTTACATCGTGTACACTTTGTTACAGGATAAACAAAAGTCTCCTCAACCACCAGTCAAACCTGCAGGGAAAGGTGAGTTTTAAACTGAAGTTCTCTAGAGATCTGTTTTGTGTTCAATACGTATTTATGTATAAGACAAATGCAAATTAAAGAGCTCAAGAGGAGAAACTTAGTATCTGTTTATGAAGGGTAGCCTCAAGTCCCATGAAAAACATGATATCCTCATGAGTTTCTTATGACATTCCAAATTGGGAAATGTGAATCATGCGCAGCGGAGCTGTTTCGTGTCTCCAGAAACTTGCGCAGCTGAATTTAAAAAACGTATAGTGCATTGCCTTGCCGAAAGCATCTTGTGCAGCTGGCTTGGTTATTTTGCAATAAGTTGCGTTTATGCAACCGCGGCTTACAGCTACTGAGGAAGTTTTCTTGCGTTACAGGGTCGATATTGAACTTTTTTCTAGAGGATTACTGATTTGATGGTCGTTACGTCTGTAAAGCGATCCATTGCAATATATTTTAATATGCGGAAGTTTTTCGTTAGCCTCAGACTCTTACCGTTTGTTACTCACACGTAGAGAGGAAAAGAAATCTTAGCAGGGCGAAGATAAATCTTTAGTTTTGCAATGATTGCCAATTTCAGTATAAACGAATTTTTTACAAAGCAACATGTCTCTAAGAAAAATAAAGCTGAAATTAGACAAAAAGTAAGAAACATAAGTAAGCTAATTTTCAAATAATAGCTTGAAAAAGCTGTTTTTACTAGAAAAGTTTTGATTAAGATAGGCAGAAAATGTGTTGCTTATAAAAGATTTCTATCTGTTATGTCACAGTGAAGTATTCAACGTCTAGAGGTAGGAATTCATTGCTCGTGGGGGCTGGCCCATTGCCCTTCCTGGGGAGTATTTGGTTACAGAATAGTGTTTCACGCCTTTAATTTTGAGGGTGAGAATTCTTCTGAATTCACGCATACTTTTTCTAAGAAGTTTGGTTAAAGGGATTGTACGGCTTAAATTCGCTAACAGTTATAAATAATTTTGGAAAAACGCAAGTCTCTAGCTTCATCAAGACTTAAAAGTTTTTTGCCCAAGATCTCTCAGAACTTACAGACACCCGCTAGGATTACGATTGTATCGAGTTTTTAGTGGTGCACGTGTGTCATGTTCTCGCATCTCCTCGGAGGAAAACGTTTGATTGATGGGGTGCGCACTTCCTCAATGCTAGAGAACTTCCTTGAAATTTGTGCATGATATCGGTGTGCCGAAATCCAAAAATACCACATATATGTATGGGGTTCCATGATTTGCTATTATAGAAATAGTCATATAATCAAAAATTCCGCAATTGGTTTTTCTGTGCACTAATTTTCGTTTGAAAAGAAACGTCACACGCCATGGTTCAAATTTGATGCTCATAGGTGAGCCGAGGTTGCGCCCATTGCCTGTGAAATATATGTCTTTCCTTCGCATTTCCATTCTATTGGTTATCCATACTCCGCTTGAGATTGTACTTCCCCCGGCTTTTTAGCCAACAT
This sequence comes from Cassiopea andromeda, assembly GCA_018155075.1. Classification (NCBI taxonomy): domain Eukaryota; kingdom Metazoa; phylum Cnidaria; class Scyphozoa; order Rhizostomeae; family Cassiopeidae; genus Cassiopea; species Cassiopea andromeda. The sequence continues at coordinate 497,802 of WIPJ01067655.1, forward strand.
CCCATGATTTTTATCAGATATGAAGCCAGCGTTGGGGGTGAGGAGCAAAACCTACTTGCTTTCTAGAAATTTGATTGTTAGATTTTCATGTTAGCGATATGTTTACAGTCAGTTGTATAATGATAGTCGTTCTACTATTTTAGAATCAGAGAAAAGTATTCAAGCTCAACTAGAAGAAATATTTCCAGAGGAAATAGAGAAGATCAAGTCGGTTATTGAAGAGAATCCACAAGTTACGGCAATTAACAAGTTGGCTTCTTTAGTCCTTTCCGATCCCGCAACACAACCGTCGTAATTTCCATCTGGCTTTACCGTGTCCCATCCTTTGCGTGAATGCCATACGTGAATCCAACTGGTGATTCCACTGCATGACTCCCTCACACGGTCTCACATGGTAAGCGCATTTTGCAACCGCCTAGAAGACGATATCAGCAAGCATGGGGTGATCACCAACAAACGACAACCCGTAGTTGCTTGTTTGCCTGGTCGACGAAAAGACAACAATTACAGAAGTATTTACAGGTGTCTGACGATATACCACGGAAAACAAATCGCCTTGGTGAGTAGCACGTACTAACCAAAAAAGTGAAGACTAATGATGCCACCAGCAGGTTGTCAGTCACCGCATGACCGTCTCTGTTCACGAACAATACTTCACGAACATCCGTTCATATTCAGTAATTTTCGTTTGATATTTAATTGTACAACCTAATTGTCTATAAGTTGTTTTAATGCCACCATTATTTTGACATTATATTGCTAGATGTCATTGCGTAAAGTACCATTTAACAAGCAATATTTTACAAAGTCAAATATTAGAACCCTCATTTTTCCACAGTCAGTTGCGTTGCTTACACCCTGTTTTGCAATTATTTATCGTCTGTTTGTGCGTGTCTGTACATGTGCACGCGTGTTTGCGTTTTGATGTACACACATGCACATTTATTGATATGCAAATGTATGCTGGTAATGGTATGCACTTGTTGTGTGTGCGTGCTGGTGTGCACGCGTGTTTGCGTTTTTGAGTCTCTACATGTCTGTCTGTCTGCCGTTCTATGTGTCCGCTTTTTGCGTGGCTGTGTCCGTACCCTTGCACCAAACGTGGTCTAAATTGATTCCGCAAAAGAGCAATGATATCTGAATTTTACAAACACTGTCATTGGCACTCCGTCCAATAGATCAGGTGCTAATTAAATGGTATTTCAGTATGCTTTGCAATTAAATATCAAACTTACCTTTGTTTAAAGAGGTGTATAATTTTGTGAATATCTCAATACTAGAGTATGCTGAGTTTATATAGAAATTACAGTTATATCCAATACCTTGTGTTTCATTGTCTAGTACTCGAAATTCTCCTTTTTCTTTGCTACTTCTTGATTTGAAGACTGAGGATGGCCTGCTATCATTTGTATATTTTCCCTTTTATGCATTTTGGTTGTGTTTTTACTTTTAGGGCTAAACAACATCATTCTTTTGCAGAATACGGTAGGGTAGTAGATTTGCAACTCGTACTTGCGTACTTGGTTCAAATCCAGAGCTAATTCACGTGTCATAATTCTTGCGTACTGAAATTCATACACTTCTAAAGACACACATGAGGGTTTTTGAAGTAAAAATCATGCACTGCGAGAGTCATTGAATACCAGGAAGGTCTTACTGACTACAGCATTTTAAAAATGAGATATATAAGGGATTTCAACTCATTGATAAATGATCGAACGAAAAGAGTTGGTGTGAGAACACGGAGACTTTAAAGCTTACGCCAGAGTAACAAGCTGAATGTCTTAAAGCTACAGCACTATTAGAACCAGGGCAATTTTTTATGAACGTAAGGAGGTAAGCCCCGTGTGATTAGTGCGTAATGACTTTCTTACTACCTTATTGGCTGTTTTTACGCCTGCCCTTAATAACGTTAATTTTGCCCCAAGTGTCGTTAAAACCAGTTTTAAAAAGGGTTTCCGGATTGCAAGACTACAAATTCCCAAACCGAGGCTCAAAAAAACCCCAGAATGCATTGCTTTAAAAAATTCCCAAGGTTTTGTTACTTGAAATGACGTCATTTATCCATGTCCCATTTTGCTATTGCTCTGTGACGTAGAAAGTAGGTCTCTTGAGGTCAGAGGGTGCACCACTTGCCGCCTTAGAAAGTAGGCTCCCAACATACTGCTGCTAGTTATGGCATATGATAATGTAGAAACAGCAAGACAAGTGTAACGTTCTGTTTGGGTTCTTTCATATGGATATCTAAAGGCATTTGTGGGGCAAGGCCCGAGGGCCTAGCCCCTGAGGAAATACAACAACCTGATGTGACTTGTATCTATTCCTTCAATCGACGAACTCCTGATTACAATACGCTAGTTCTTTTATTACCCTATGACACTAACACAGCACGCTTGACGACTAACTGACAGTACACACAATACGAACCCAACTCTTACTGTGACGACACACCCAACTAACACTGAGAGTTACAATCACAATTCCACGCACATTACCACACTATTCTCGTTACACAAGTACAACCATACCCTGTAAATATTAGTGAAGCACTCATTTCGAACACGTTCTTTTTACATTGAAAAGGTAGATTTGTCAATAAGATGAATGTAGTGACTTTACCTAGACCTTTTATCTTTGCTGTTTTGCATGACTTACAAAAAAAGAATGGAGCTACGCCCCCAGGCCCCTATTTTACAGTCCTGTCCTCTTTCATCAAACATCTATTTTGTGGATCAGTAATTAGAAAATATAAGAATATGCAATGCTAACGAAAACTAAAATTTTACAGAGCATTTTCTTTAGTTCCCAAGAGTTATCACAAGCATTTTTTCGGAAAAATAAATCTCAAGAAAAGTCCAATCCCCATTAAAAAGTCCAAAGTCTAGCAGCCCTGCGTTAAAAGGACCGGAGTTAAAGGCCCGGCTTGAAAGGGCCAACAATTCACGATTTTCGACAAAGCAGCAGCACTATTTTTGTAGCTCTTATTTTTGGAACCATTCACTTATTACGTCATCAGAGAAGAGAGGTCTTTTAAAATACGTATGCTTGATTGTTGGGCTGGGGAGGAGAGAGGTGGAAATGCTTATAATGTATTTTCAAATATACTCGAATCAGAAACACATTTAATCGGTTCATAAATAAGAATCGACCATCAACGGAATTGACAGAATTTGCGATACACTCCTTTGTGAGAATGACGTTTGTACGAACATTGAAGCTCAGAATTTCTGAAATTTAAGAACAATTTAGGAAAAATGCAAGGCCTTATCGATTTCGCTATGATGCTTTTTGCATGGTGTAAATTGTGGCCGAGAGTGGCGGTAAACCAAAATTTTTACCTGGCATTACAAAGGCAAGAGTAAAAATAACTTGCGTTACAATTGGGCAAGCGTGAAAAGGGCCAATTAGGTATGCTCAAAGCCAAGCCATGCGTCTAGTCGTGGCTGGTATAACAGTGTACGATTTCTCCCAAAAGCGTGTTTCTATGGCCGCCATTATTCCTATCTGCCCCAAGGTTCCGAAACGAGGCTAACTCAACAAACCGAATTAAAACAAAACAACGAAGAAATAAACATATTAAGCGTTAGGAAAATTGTCCTAAATAAGTCAATATGCATCAGCTGGATGCTCGCTTACTCTCAACTCAGTAGAGACTAAGCGCTTTGAATAAATCTAGAAAGATAGAAGCAACGAGAAAAGGAACCAGCTGTACTATCGCACATGTCGATAGGCCTGCAGGAACGTAAATTCAATACCTTTGGGGGGTGTCAGAGATTTTTCCTCTGCGAAAATGAGACCTATAATCAGCGAGTTGGTCACAGTGTTTTCTGTGATTTTCTCTTCTTTAGTAGCAGTAGATGGTGAAATGATCAAAATACGCTCAGTTGCTAGACCTGGGTCTAGCAAGTTGCCTTGCAGGAATACACTGTACTGCCGTTTTTGCCTTGCGAAATGACAAATTCTTAAGATAGGGAAGCGATTTACTCCCCATAGCCCTTTTAAACGTCTACCCTGTAGCCCAGAACATTTGCCCTCTACGGATAACTTCCCTTTCGCACTAAGATGTACGGGAGGACCCTGCCTTACTCATTTTCCGCATGATTTTCCAAAAATTCCATTAGTAATTTGCTCATAGTAGTTAAATTTATTAAGGTAGCCTCCTTACTCTATGAGCCCTTAACGTATCAATCCCGTTGTAACCAAGTATTTTTGACTCCTAGATTGCATTAATTTAAAATTTGACATTAAGCCATTAAGCAATAAGGCAGAACTACATGCTTTTTGTATAAGGAGCATGGTTAAACGTTTAGTAGTAAAAGTTTCTTCTTGCTTTGCGGTCACATTTTAGGCGACCACGATATGAGAATTAGCCTTGGAAAAATAGCAACTGTCTCTAATGATTTGTTTTTAGGTTGATAACATCATATGTCTCTGCGAAGGAGCACATGGCATCCTGGCGTGCGTGGTTAGAATGCAATGCAAAATTGTTAATAAAAACTTGAGGAAATGATTATGAAATAATGCTTGTAAACCTATGCCAGATTACTCTGTTCAAAAAAGAGGGGAGAAAATTTTGAACTCTGTGGCCTAGCGTAGGTGTGCGGGCAATTTTTGCAATTTTGCCAAAAATTTTGTTTTGCATTCTGTCATACTGCTAATTTATTTATGTAAGATTGGAGCTAAACATGGAAGATTAGGACAGATATAGTAGCTTGTGAAAGTACTTGTATCTTGTATTAGGACATCTCACATTTCGTTATTTGGTATTTAGATTCACAGTGCTTGCAGAAGACTGTAGATGTCAACCGCGTTGGTATTAGGTAATTGGAATCTCAAGGCTTGCAAAAGGTTGAGAGGGCCGTCATATATTAGTTGTTCGTGAGAAACGTCGAGGGCTCGACTGGACATGAGCCAACAGAATCATTATAGTGTCCAGGAAATGTAAGTGTGTGTTTATCGATATGTGTATATCGGTAGTTTCTATTCATTAAATTCTAAACTTAACAATTCCAAGTTAAAATCCAACCGTGCATGTTAGGATGTAATGTGCTCCTTCGCAGAGACATATGACGCTCAAATCTAATACAGCATCATTGTTGTTAGTTCAGTCTCACTTTGAACCAGGTAAAAGTTCCAATGTTGGATTTGTTTAAAGTTTGTAACTCTTTCCTTACAGTTCTAACAGTTTCTCAAATTCAGGGTGTTTCGTAATAGGTTGCTTATCAAATGGTTTTCTATTTAAAAATGTGTAAGTAGCCGATTGGTTGATGTATGTCTAGCACTTGTAGCATTCAGTATCCTACATCAAATATCTGTCCTACAGCATTCTGTTAAACGATCTAGTTGAACTTCTTTTCTGTTAGTGATAATCCGACATGAGGCATTTTGGTAAACAAGAGTCCAAGTCCCCACTAAATTTGCTAAATCAAGTAATTGAAGGTAAGCCACAAGAACTATAGAATATAAATCATATGTCTATAAATATTTATCTTGCTTTAATATATGCTCTGAGTGTTTATTTAAGTCAGAGAATTTTTAGGTCCATGCTTAGCTCTTTAATTATTGGACCCCCTTGTCTTGCTCTTTAGGGGAGTGTTTATTGCAGATGGGAAGTTAAAAAAAAGGCTGGGCCCTTACTAGGGCATTTAAAGTAGACAATGCTCTCAAATCTAGACCTAATTCTGGTTATAAAAGCTCTTAAATTGAACATTTAGTGATGCCAATGTCACTGCCCTATGTTCCAGATCATGCATGAGCAACCTATGGCTCGTGGCACGCGAAGAATTGCTCACGTCCTCTCCGGTGAATCATAGATCAGTGCTGTGAAGTAATAAACTAGTGAAAAAATTTTGAAGCTTGGGTTTTCGTGATTAAAGGCTATTCCCAGTATAAAGAACACTATAAAGTTTGTTATATCAAGAATGTCAAGAGTATTCCTTGCAATATGGTTGAATTTTATCGGCTACTTGCAGAAAATCGTGATGAAATATTTGACAAATGTCTGTCGCATACTTTTCTCGTAAGAACGCACGCGCATGCCATAATTGTTTATCACGTTTCTTCTGTTCCAGGCCCGCGGCCTTTGATAAAATACAAACTTTGGCCCAGTTGAGAAAAAGGTTGTCCATGCATATTCTAGATGGAATTATTTACTTCAAAGCCCTGCTTTATCATAACTACTTGCGTGTATTGCTGCAAGTTTGATAATTGTTGGATACTTCGTCACGTGTAGCGCTCATCCGCAATTCGTCGTATATTTAAGCTTAGCATTCGCTTCACTATTCACAGTTTATAGATACGAGTTCAGAGTTTATAGTTCAGAGTTTATTGTTTACAGTTCACCGGTAAGAGTTACGAGTTTGAGTTAAGACTTTAAAAAGAACAAGATTTATTAATTACTGTAAATATTAGGTTGATTTAATGCTGTTATATATCCAACGAGAAATTTAGTTTATTGTCAAGTCTGGCACTAATCCACAAGATCATAAAGTTTACAACAATAATTTACAGTCTATTTTACAGGAATGCCCAACTTTTTGCTGAGACTTGGTAATCTAAAACTTTTTTCAGTTTTTGAGCCTTAAATTATTCTTAAATTATTCTTAAATATTGAAAGTGTAATTGCATCTGAAAATCAAAGGACTGAATTCAAATCTTTTCTTAAATTTTTTCAGTTTTTGAGCCTTAAATTATTCTTAAATTATTCTTAAATATTGAAAGTGTAATTACATCTGAAAATCAAAGGACTGTATTCAAATCTTTTCTTACATTTTTTCAATTTTTGAGCCTTAAATTATTCTTAGATATCGAAAGTGAAACTAGATCTGAAAATCAAAGGATTATGTTCCAATCGTTATTGGCGCCTTACTCTATCATAAAGCAGAATAATAATGGAGCAGAGTAACAAATATTGTATCGATAGTGAAAATGGTAATCTACAAGCAGTACTATAACTCAAATACACAAAAGTCTTGATAAAACTTGAGTCTTTTATTATTCTTAAATTATTATTAAATTTCATCGTTCTATGCCTGAATATTCTTATAAACTTCATTCTTACATAAAAGGTGCGCAATATAGGTAGTAACCTAGTTTGCTGCCAATAGAACGCAAGTGAGCGTAACCTCGTTATGGTTTTTGGTAATGGCGGACAAGATGGCAGCCAGCTAGGTTACTACTAATATACACATCCTGATAAGAAAGTTTGTTGGCCTAATATTCAACCTTCTTAGTTCTTTCAGTATTTCAGTTTCAGAAAGTGCTTAGGCTCTCGTAGTAAAGGCTTATTAAACAATAAACAAAGTACAATAATTTCCAATTCTAACAAGTTTTGATAATGACGACAATAATTATAATGCGATTTCAACCATTGATCTAAACTCTAGAAATGTCTTCAAGTTCTCTTCCAGTGACGGCAAAATCAACAATAAACAGCAAAGCTATGAGTTCAGTTGTCCCAACTGCTTCACTTACGTCAATGACAAATGGCAACAGCAATTTTTACAAGGCAACTTAAATATGAATTCGCGACTACAATTCACAATGACTACAGTTCACGACGACTTCTCAAAAGGACTGACTTTACTGACAAGTACAGAACATGGACAGCACACCCATATTGCATTGACAATACAATTACCTTTAAACAAAGACATGATGATTGCAATTATGGAAATGACATGTATGGTGGCCCATCAGAGCCAATAAATATTCTTCAAAATTGTCTGCAATCCTGTGCTTTATTCTGTTTTTTCACTTTTCGTTGGATTTTTCTTACTTTTTAATGTTGTTTACTATTTTTTTTATTTTTTTCATTTAATTTTTTTATGATGATAGTAATCAGTTTTATCATTTTTTGATTATTTTTAATGCAACAGTTTTTATTGCTCGAAATAAAAAATCTTGTCATTGCATCCCATTCGAGTCATAGCAGCAAGCAAGCAACCTCATTTTGGCATTGGCTGTTGTTGTGTGCCATCTTGTGCTCCTCGACCTTGTAGCGTGTCTGCCATCCTTATAATTTCAAATGCCAGTTAAAAGGCCTTAGATGTGTAACGAGTGCAAGAAATGTGTGGCCGACAAGCACTCTGGGAAGTCCTCAAGAATTAAGATGAATATCGAATGGAAGGAGGACGCAGAGTGAAAAGAAGACCTTAGGATTTATGTCGATGAATGTTTCTAAGGAGTAGAAATTCTTCATTCTTGATAAGATCTCCTTATTACCATTGTCATGAAAAAATTAAATGAAAAAGTAGTAAATAGTTAAATAGCAAACAACATTAAAAAGTAAAACAATCGAACAAAAATTGAAAAAAAGAAAAAAGCACAGAAAATGTTAAGGAATACTTATTGCCTATAATGGGCCACCATCTACGTGTGACACAATAACACGAATGTGAATGATTACTACAAAACGGAACCAACAGGAACAGACACGACACGTAACACACCATTACGTAATTAACAACGAGAAACAAAACTAGTACTCTAACACTGCGCATGCACAGTAGAAACATCACTCCATGTAATCCCGAAATAACTTTTTTCACATTCGAATGCTAATAAAACAAGCCCTTGTATTTTTCTTTAAAGCTGAATCTCCACTAGGTGGAAAACGTCTACTGTTGCCTCATTGCTTACTAGAAACTGTCGTGGTATAAAAATTTAGCAGCGAAAAGTAGAGATTTGTTCTACTTTCGCAGCGCGACGTTTTCCGAGACCCGGCTTGAGTAGTCCTAAATCTCAGCAACATGGGGCTATGATAGAGTCCAGAAAAAGTCACGGCTCCGCCGCTGCGAGCCGGAGGAAGATTTCTTAAATTCCTGCCAGTTTCTAGGAAGGCTCAGTAATTGTACAAAAAGTTCTTGCTTGAGGAAAACTCTGATGCATGTAAATCAGGTGATTAGGCATGAGGAAAATATAGGGACAATATGGGAAACTTCACATCGATGCTGTATAACGAGGAGGGTTACACGCTTTTTTATAAGGAAACCGTCAATTTGCCTGAGCCTCACTTTTCTTAACTTTTCCCGAAATTGAGCCAGAGATTTTCTTAAATGTTGCTTAACTTTTACTGAAATAAACTGGCTAAAATGGGTTAAGCATTCCTTATTAATATTGTATACTTGAATTTCAATTCCATCTTTAACTTTTTGAATGCAATAACAACGTAATATCGATTTTTGCCAACAAAAACAACTTACTTTTGGAGCATCGTGATTTCATTAAGAAGACTTTGATCATTTGAACCTCATTTTCTTATGAACTTTTTCCTATAAAAAACGTGTATACAAAAAGAAGTTACTGCCGGAGGACGGTTCGATTTTCTTCTAGACTCTGGGCTTTAATAATCTTATATACTTTACTCTTGTAAACAAAGTGTACGCACGTGACGATAGGTCCTTCCTCGCAATAGTCCCATTTGCCACGAGTCCAAGCTACGCAGAGGGGTCACTCAATTAATACATAACCACCAAAGTGGCAAATATCTGACTCCTCTCCCCCATCGTGCGCACGTGTAAGCTTGCAACGATCCCCCATTGCGTACGTACACTCACCTATCTGTCTCCCCCCCCCCATGTAATGGAAACGTTTTAAATATCTAAGCAATAACTTAATTGAGAAAAAGACTGTAAAAAATTTGAGAGACAGGAAAATGATC